>VSMD01103362.1:0-248538 GCA_008750895.1 Mirza zaza | reverse complement strand
GGCCGGGCGCGGTGGCTCAAGCCTGTAATCCTAGCTCTCTGGGAGGCCGAGGTGGGCGGATCATTTGAGCTCAGGAGTTCGAGACCAGCCTGAGCAAGAGCGAGACCCCATCTCTACTCTAAATAGAAAGAAATTAATTGGCAAACTAATATATATAGAAAAAAATTAGCCGGGCATGGTGGCACATGCCTGTAGTCCCAGCTACTTGGGAGGCTGAGGCAGCAGGATTGCTTGAGCCCAGGAGTTTGAGGTTGCTGTGAGCTAGGCTGACGCCATGGCACTCACTCTAGCCTGGGCAATAAAGTGAGACTCTGTCGCAAAAAAAAAATAAATAAAAAATAAATCTGAATGTGAAGAAATAGACAAAGCAGCCCAACAGAGGAGCAATGGGAATGGATTAAAGAAACGGTGTGAGCGGAATTATCAGGTTACTTGCCGGTGAAAAGGAAAGTTGCTTACTACGTCTTGAAACCACTCCCTTTTCTCTAAGCACGGTGACATAATCTTTATTTGGTTTTCCTCATGTGGGGCCAGGGTTACTACCATGAGCACCCATTCTTCCTCTAATCCATTAAACATGCTGTAGGAGAGGAAGGTCTGCTTGTATTTCTTTCTCTGGTTTTCTTTTTAAAGACGTGACACTGTTGAGAAAGTGAGGTGCTGAGAGAAAAATCCAAAATCTAATTCTAGAAAAGGGGACACAAACTGTGGAAATCTGTAGCAAAGGCCCACAGTTAGCTTCAGAGAAGGGAAATTTCCATCCGTGGACCAAGAGCAAAGTAGGTGAGGAAGGTACAGATGGTCATGTGTTTACAGGTGGAGGAGGAAGAACAAAAAGGGAGAAAACTCTTTTCTCTTTAAATTTATTTAATCCTTTGCTCAGTCAGCAAGAATTTAGTCATTAGCTCAACTAAGGATATATCCTGATAAATGTTTATTTAAGGCACAGCCCAGCAATCAAAAAATTTACCATCTGGTATGTTCAGGAAATCCAAACGAAGCATCACTCAGCATGTAGGATGGTCAACAAGGCAATGGTGGTGCCCAGAGCTGCAGGACAAAGCCTTTCTAGCTAGATTGGTCAGCGATACCCTTGAAGGGAAATCGTTAAACAATTTGTGAAAATTATTATGAAAACATTTTAGATGTAAGGTATAGCACTAATTATTATTCAGTAAATAATCCAGGCTATTATGCCCAAAGTTGACGCTTAATGATTTTCTGGGCCCACAGTGAGTTGAACTGAACTGCAAGTGAGCAGGAAAAGGACAAACTGATGACAGGACTGTCAGCTTCTGGAGGTGGTGTACGGGATCCACACGGGCAGAGGAAGGGAAGAGAAGTGTCAAGAATGCCTCCCAGAGCCCCTAACAGCAATCACCTATAACCACCCTCTCCAACGACACACAGGCCTGTTCTCATTCCATCAATGCATCCATCCAGTGTACTCTTCATCTTCAGTGATTTTTGCACTTGAAACACAAGCATTTTAACTTTCCATGGAAAAGTTACAAAAATGCTATGTATTGGATCTTAATTAATACTAGAATATAGGCATCAAACAGAAAGTATTCTCTTTACCAAAATGTGATACAATTATACATGTTAAAAAGAAGAAAAACAAAAACCCTCTACCCAATTAAAAATGCTTAAATTCACCATAAGCAACACTTGGCTCAAAGTGTTAAATTTCAGAAACAGTCAAAGAGTTTCTGGAATTTGAATCTAAAGCTGTGGAATGCTTCCAAGAGATAATGAAAAACAATACATTTTGGAAATTATGAGACACAGTTCAAGCAGTGTTCAGAAGAAAATGTATAGCTTTAATTACTTTTATTATTAACCCAAGAACAATGAAAATAAATGAATTAAATGTTTAACTCAAAAAAAAGTAAAAGACATCAAAATAAAATTTTCAAAATAGATGGAAGTAAACTACTCTTTAATCAGAAATGAGTGAATTAAGAAATAAGGGATATGAAAAGTGGAACTAATTAATAAATTCAAGTGCTGGTTCTTGTAAAATATAAAATACATAAATCACTAAAGTACCCTCATTAAGAAAAAAAGAAAGAAGACACAAATCCCAAAACTTAGAATGATAAGGTAAAGCTAATCAGATGCAGACAAAATTGTTAAATTTTTAATTCATTGCTCAACCTCATGCAAATAAACTTCAAAACCTGAATGAAATGAATAGTTTTCCAAAAAAAAGTTTAAATTACCAAGACTAACCTCAGACAAGATTTTTTTATTTTAATCTAAAAGATAATAATTGGCATTTAAAAAAATTATTGACAAACTTTCCAAGAGATAACCCCTCCCAAAACAATATCTAACTCAAAGAAGTTACAGACAAATTTTAACAAGCCATCAAGGAGCAGGCATTTCCAATAGTATTTAAACTCTTCTATATTATAGGAAAAGAAGAAAAGATTCCAAATTATTTTATAAGGCAAGGAGAACCTTAGTACCAATGAAAATATAATATATAACAGCCAAGACAATCCTATGAACCAATCTCATTTGTGAGCATCAAGACAAAATTCTTAATAAAACTTTATGAATGGAATTGACAGCATATTAAAATTAATAAAAAGAAATACTCCTTGATGACCAAGTGATATTCATTTTAAGAATGCAAGTATGGTTCAATATTAATATTAAACATAATATCCATGGGGCAGAGCAGGAAAAAAATCATATGATTGTGTCCTAGTTCCCAAGAGTATTTGATAATATTCAGCATAGCATAGTGTAACATTTGCTTCTGATATTTTGAAACTCCTGATAAATTACAAATAGATGACTGTTTCTGAAATGTATACATCTTTTGTCAAATTCTGACATCATGCTTAATTGTTAAATACTAGTAGTATCTTATTTTATTAGAATCAACAATAAGTTAAAATTTTACCATTATCTCCATTTTTAACTATTATTTCTAAAAATGGTAACTACAGGTACAAAAATAATAGTTCCAAAAATAAGAAAGAAAAAGGCAAAATTTCATTCTTTGCCAATACTATAATTGAATAGCATTAACTTAACAACTTCCTGAAGTAAAAGGACTCCATTGGCTTGTTGCAAAATTAATAATAAAATCAATACATTTCCTTTATAAAACAATTGTCCAAAAATAATAAAAGAAAATATTTTATTTACAATGACAGCATTAAAAAAGAATAAAATACCTAATAAAGAATAAATCTAACAAAGTTCATTCAAGAACTCTATGAAAAATATATTAAAACTCTCCTGAGACACATAAAGAAGACATCAATAAATAAAAATAAATACTGTGTTCTCACACAGTAAGATTAACTATTTCAAATATCCCAAAACTTGTAGACATATTTAATCTCAATATTCCAAACACAATGTTATACAAATGATCTTTTTAATTTCACAGGCTCATTCCAAACTCTATATTAGAAAACAAAATGCAAAAATACTTGGGAAATTTTTGATAAAGAGTAATAAGGATAAACCATACTTGCCAGGTAGTAAAATAGTAATCAAAACATTTTAGTACTGGAGGCCAAATACACAAATCAAGGTACAGAGTAGAGAATTCAGAAATATCTTGAAGTATATCTAGAAATCTGAAGGTGGCACTTTAAGTCTGAGAGGAAAAGATAGATTATTCAATAATCACTGTTAGGATAAATGGTTGAATACGAATGTATAGATTCATACAAAACACATGAATGTATAGATTCAAGAAACTGAGTAAACCACAAACAAGATAAACTCAAAGAAATCCACACTGAGATACATTGTTGTCAAACTTCCGAAAACTAAAGACAAAGTGAGAGGCAGAGCACCGGTTGGACAGTATCACCAGTTTCATTTTTCTGCTGTTGCTCTTTTGTTCTCCCTGCTCCTCTGGCTCATAGAAAGATGGAATCAAGATTTCTGGGTCTCCCAAATACATCAACCTCAAGAGAAATAAAGAGAACCTCTCTCCTGATGGTTCTATTTTAGGACTAAGAACACTTCTTTCCCCAAAGCTACAAGTAAACATTCCCTTGTATGTCACTAGGCCAGATGTGGTCCTATGCTCATTTCTAAAGCAATCTCTGGCTTCAGAGAATGCCTTGCACTGGTTGGTTTAGCCTGGATTTTGTAAATTGATCTTTATGGCAAAGGGGAGGAGTTACCTGATTAGAATAAAAATGAAGTCCCATCCTGGGGCTCTGGGGAAATAAATCCCTCTCAGTTTTCCAGGAATCATAGTGTTCTCTAGCCATTAAATATCAATCAAGTCTTGTCCATGTGATAACAGATTAGGGCTAAGTTAATAAAGGCTGTCTTGAAGTCACCCTCTTCTTTTTTAGGTAACATGCAAATCAGTTAGTTTTCCTGTAATTAAACTTGCCAGCCTCTCCTGCAGTAAGTATTTCTGAGGGTGAGGATTGCAAGCTAGGCAGGAAGGGTGTCAGTGGGCCTACCGTCAACAGAGCCAGTACTCCTTCTTTTGCTCTTCTCTCTTAATTAAAGAGTACATTTCTCAATAACGTTTCCTTAACAAGCAAGCCTCACCATGCAGACCACCTACAAGTTTAGTAAATCTAGTGCCCAAAATATCTCGAGACAGCCTATGCAGAAGGAAGCTTGCATTAGCCTCATGTGCTTCTGAAAGGGTGAGCATGTCCCCAGGCCTTTGTCTGACACATGTACATGCCCCACTCACAGTCTGAGTTTCTCACTACATGGCAAATGTTAATAGGATCTCTTACATTAAAAATCATGTGTCATTCCTCACCTCCCTTCCCCCATTTACAAAACAAAAAACTGAGCCTTAGAGAAAATGAGTTTTTCATTATACATACAACATACATAATTTATTATATATCATACCATTATATAAAATATTATATATCATTATATATAACAAATATAATATTATAGATCATTATATATAACATATATAATGTTTAAATTATATATATAAAATTGGTGAGTTTTAGGTTCATAATCAGTCTAACTTTGAATTCAAGGCACTCTTCACCCTACAGCTAAAGATTTTTGATTAGCTGATGATATCATTTACCAAGAAAATTTTCGTTCAATTGTTATAACAGTTGTTATTAAATATGTCGTAAAAAAACACTTTTAAAAAATAGCCCCTCCAGCTTAATTCTTCTTAAACAAAGTAATTCAAAATAGATATGCCTGCCGTGAGGATGCCATTGTCATTTGCTGACATGTGGCCAGAAGAAAAACTTTCTGATTTGTATTTAACATTGTGGTTAATGAATTAACCATCAGAGGACCCCAAAATATGAACTTCTGAAGCAATGTAATTAACATTGTCAGCTAATTTATGTATAGCAAAGTTTGTGACTTCTCCCTGTAAATCCTTAGAGTACAAGGAAATCCTTGGAAATTTTTCTCCCTGAAACATATGTGACATGTGACTTAGAGGAATTTGTACAGCATCCAGGTCCTCTAAGAATAACAAATATCTTCTGGCAAGGAAACTCTTTGAATTCAGCAGTTAATGCCTTGATGTCAGTAGTCTGGCCCCAAACGAGAAGGATCAATTCTAGTAATTATTCTGCTATTGAATTCACTGTTACTTTGAGCACCTTTTCTCTTGCAGGCTTGACATTTTAAGCAGCAAGTTGGAGATACTTTCTAACATACTGACACATTAGGGGCACCAAGAAATTACTGGGTTTCCCAGAGTCTGGAAAAAGCTGGGTGCCCTTCTCAGCAAAAAGTCTGCTAGTGCTGGGGCACTAGCAAATGGCAAAAGAAAACTTTCAGAAATTTTTGCTTAGGAACCAGTATTACAACTCATGCCAGCAAGAGTCACATCATAAAAATATTTAATTATTAGTTAAATGAAATCCAAACTTACTTTATGAATTTTACACGGTGTGCAGCTAAATAACACCTCTGAGTGTTATGTTATAAAAGTGTAGTGTATAGATACTAATAAAAGTCTAGGTTTCTTCTTTGGGTGTAAAAATGTATCTAGATCCATCTTAAAGTACGGACTCCAATGACACCCAGGAGGAATTTAGCAGAGCCTTGTGGCGAACTGCAGAACTCTTTGCCAAAATATTTAACCTGGATTCAGGGTGACAAACGACTGTATTTCCCACAGCCACCCATAATGAGTCTAGAAGGAAATATATTAAACAGCTTCCATAGCAGCCAAGCTGTTATAATTGATACTAAGTGGAAAGGTTCATAAATTCAGTAAATATGACCTGTTATGGAAAAGGCAGCTGGCTTCAGACTAATCTGAGCATCCCCAGGGTTTCATCAGTCCACAATTATTTATCAAGCATTTACTATGTGCTGACAACATTCCTGGCACTGCAGATAGAGAAGTAAAGAAAATAGTGGCCTTAAAAGATTTACATCCTCATAAGTGTGGGGATAGGGGCAGCTCATATACAAAGAAACTAATACATGGATCTGATCATTTCAGCTATACTTAAAGTCAGGTAATTTGATGCAGACAGGGTGTGGACAGGGAAGTCCTCTCTGAAGGTGAGGCCTGTTTGTAAGGCGAAAGGGGCAGGTAACGGAGGAGGAGTTGATTAACATCCCAAGGGAGAAGAAGTTCAAAGCCAGGCCCTAAAACTGGAATGAGCTTCCAAATTTTGTTTAATGGAATCTCACATCAACCTCCTGTGTGTGTGAAGTGCTTTCATATAAGGGACTCTATTGGGTTCACACAGCAACCCCGAGACATGCATATTATTCTATCATCTTTGTTTCGCCTATGAGAGAAGGGAAGCAAAGCAGGGATGTTCAGCAACTCTCTCAAGGTCACATACAAACATCTAGCGCAGCATCAATTTAACCTGGGTCTTCTCATCTCAAATCCTGTGCAACACATAAGCTTTCACAGATGCAGAGGTTTAGTGTGTTAAGGAAAATCTGACACATATGTAAGATTTTCTTGAGTCATTATTATTATTATCCAGGAAAATAATCATGTCCTTTAATGTTTTCATCAAAGAAAGAAAAAATAGGCATGGCGGTTCTTTAAGAAACCAGGACCTGGGTTGAAGGGAGGTCGCTTGATTATAAGCAGCAGCTGAGACAGCTGGTATTTCATTGCATTCGCTGCTTATTAAGAGAGAGATCAGATTCTCTCTGTGGAGGTGATAATAATTCAGAAGAGAGGGGAAGAAATACGAAAGCTCAGAGGCTTAAATTCCAGATGACAAGAGAGACACTATAGACCCAAAGAAAATGTCAACCAACTGGATTATTTTGTGTTCAGAATCATCAAAAGAGATATTCTTAGATGATAATCAACACTGGTACTGGAGGTGGCAGAATTATTGAGAACCAACTTTTTGTTTACTTTCACCTTTTTTGCTTCCTTTCAAAGCCACTGAGATGGGAATGAAAAACAGGAAAAAAAAAAAGGAAATAAGAGGGGATATTAAAAAATGAAACACATACATAGAAAATTGTCATTATTATAGCAAGGCACATAATTAGTGCTGAGGAATAGTATTCCATGGCATCTTTTTAGTTATGCAACTTTTTATTTGCATTTCAGATGTAAATCTATGGTGAGTATATGGAGGATGTCGGCAAGCTATCTATGCAGTATACCCACCTGTGTGGCTGTGCCACCCTAGTATGCCTTTACCTTTCATGTGGGGAAAGATTGTGTAGGTAAAATCATAGTGCCAAAGATGAACTACATCTTTAAGAATTTTTAAGAGCTACTAAATTTAAATTAACAAAATAAAATTTAAAATTTATTTCCCCAGTCACACTAGCCATATTTCAAGGGCTCGGTATCCATGTAGGTTTATAGTTCCTTCGTTGGGCAGCACAGATCAGAACATTTCCATCATCACAGAAAGTTCTCTGTGACAGCACTGGAATAGACAGCACCCGTTGAATGACAGAAATCTCACATACTCTCTGTTCATAGTATTTCACATGCCCCATGTTTTCTACTCTAAAAATAGCTTTGCACAAAATCTTTTGTGAAGGTCTAGGGTAACTGCATTCCAAGCACACTCCAAACAGCAAGCATCAAGTCCAGGGTACAAGTTTGGTGTGTCCAAGAAGGAAAAATAAGAGCAGAGTTGATAGAGAAAAGTAGCAAGGGGAGAGAGAAGGGAGGTGATATCTGAGAAGTAGCCAAGGGCCTGACCCTATAGGGCTATGTATTAGTTACCTACTGCTGTGTAACAAATTACCCCAAGATTTAATGACTTGAAACAGAATTAATTATCCTACAGTCACTGTATGTCAGAAATCCAGTGCAGATGGGCTGGATCTCTGCTTCAGAAACTCCCAGGCAGTGGATCCACTGCCTTTGTGCTTCTCATTTTTTACCCTCACCTCTCTCTCTGTCCCTGCAATCAGGGTAATGGCCAAGGTTGTGGTCATCTGAGGGCTCAACTCAGCTCCAGAGGATCCACTTCCAACCTCCTTCATGTGGTTGTTGACCACATCCAAGTTCTTCTGGTCTATTGGCCTGAGGGCTTCAGTTCCTCTCTGGTTGTTGGCTGAAGGCCACCCTCAGTCCCTTGTCTTGTGGACCTCCCCAACATGGCAGTTTACTTCATAAACGTGAGAAAACTGAGAAGCAAAACATCTCTAGCAAGATGGAAGTCATGGTCTTTTGTAACTAATCACAGAAGTAAGATGCCATCACTCATTCCTTATGCTACTTGTTAGAGCAAATGTCAAGGTCTAGCTCACGTACTACAAGAGGGAATTTCACAGGAACATGAATAAAAGGAGGCAGGGCCCACTGGGGAACGTCTTAAAAGTCTACCCAACACAGGTCACATGGCCCATGGTAAGGAGTTGGACTTTTACCTTAAGGGTAGTTGGGAGGCCTTGGGAAGCTTCAGTGAGGGAACTGATGTGACCTGATCTTCAACTCAGGACCTGGCTATCATGTGGAGAATAGACACTATGGACCACTGTGGAAATAGAAGGACAGTAAGATGCTATTGCAGCTGTGCATGTGAGAAGTGATGGAGCTAAAAAGACAATGAGATGCTGTCAAATTTGAGATCTATTTTATAAGCAGAATCTATACTGTTTTCTGATGGATTGGATATGTAGAGTGTGAGAAAAAGACAGACAGAGACCCTAACAAAAACCCTGAAATAGGTGGATCAGTCCCCACAGCAAGATTTCCCTGGAAAATCTTCCAAGAGAGAGACCTAGTGTTCCCTTGCACTTTCTCTGCCCCTCTACATCTCTTCTGATACTTCTCTTATGATCTTCACAAGTCACTTCATACTGTTGATGCTTAGAAAAATCTAGAATTTCTACACTTTTAATATGCTGCAAAAGGAAGTCACAGTGCTAGAGCTGTAGGGAAGGTGAGGTGTAACAAATAGTTGTCATTGTTTATGACCCCAAATATGGTACTGTCTCTTAGAGTTTGTGCCCCATTTTCTTATACTCAGCAGTAGATTTAGATTTAATATGTCCTCCTCATGTGTATATTTATGTAAAAGTGGAAGTATTTTTATTCTCTTAAAAATGCTAATAAGGAGAGGAAAGGAATTGATTTCTAAAAAACATTAAGAGGCTGGCTGTACATTTTTAATGTTTGGACTTTAATAAAATAAAATGCTGTACTCTGAGATCACAGCATGACATTAGCTATTCCAGGCAGAGTCTGACTTATAGTACCTATCTTCTCTGAAACCAAGAGCTCAACATGATAAACACAGCAGTGTACATATTTTATGGGCTTCTTGATTTACTCCAGGTATTGTCTTAGGCTAAATCTGTGTGTAGCCAAATACCAAACAAACAAAACTCAAATAGGCCATGATTAATACTGAACAATACAGTTTTTCTTCTTAGCTTTTAATTATTAACCCAGATTGCTTCTTGACTAAAGCAACTGATGCCATCTCTGCTTTGAGCAGAATGATAAGATTTCATTTTGGAATTGGTTTTCACTTGCTGGCCCTCTGTCTTCAGTGTGTGTTTCTTACTGGGAATAAGATCTGCCAGGGATAGTCAAGATGCACAGAAAAAAATATCCCATAGAGCCCAAGAGTTTCCCCGTCACTCATCCCTGATGCTCCACCCAACAGGTAACTTTGGCAGGTTACTAAAACGTGACACCCTCCATTTTATAAGGATCATCATGTGCACTCATCTAACTTCTATGACAATGCCTGTGTTTATTTTTAAGTCAAATACTTAAATTTTGAAAGAGCACATTTTTCCTGACTCTCATATCCCTTCAGAAAAACATTAGGCTGCTTCTCATCGTAATGTCTTATGGTTTCAAGAAGATGTCTGCCTTTTTTCTGTGAGTAAGAGAGAGAGAGAGAATATGAATGGACAAGACGAACAAGGTGGGAACAACAAAGTGGAGAGGAGGACAGCGACTTTAGATTCAGCCTTAACAGGCCCATGATGAGACTGGTCTATTCAGTTGAAAGTTTGCCAGCTCAGGAACAATTATACATATGTTTGATCCCAGAATACAGCTACAGACTAGGTGTTTGTCTTAATCCATTTTGTGGCCCTATAACAGAATACCACAGAGTAGGTAATTTATAAAGAAAAAAAATTATTTCTTACAGTTCTGGGGGCTACAGAGTGCAAGGTTGAGGAGCTGGCATCTGGTGAGGACCTTCTTGATGTATCATCCCATCATGGGAGGCAGAAGAGCAAGAGATGGGGTGGGGGTGTATGGGGTGGGGGAGAGAGAGAAAATATGCACAAAAAATTGTGGAGCTCACTTTTATAATAAGTCCACTCCCACAATAATGACATGTATCCATTCAGGACAGAGCCCTCATGACCTAATCACCTCTTATAGACCCCCACATCCCAACACTGTTGCATTGGAAGTAAAGTTTTCAATACATGGACTTTGGGGGACACATTCAAACCATGGAAGAGCTCAAGCACTGAGAAATTGGATGATGTGCCTAAAGCCAGACAGGAAAAAATCTGAACAAGAATACAGGCCTCTTGCCTGCCAGCCTTGTATTTCCAAGTCACTCGTGAAGACTTAGGAACACTATGGAGGGGCTGCTTCAAAGACAGTTGCCTTCACATCGATGCCAGGAAGGGCTTCTCAAATTATATGTATCCTTACGTTTAAACTGGATTCCTTCAAAGAGCAGAACTCATACCTCTCTGGCAAATCAATCCCTTTTTCCTCTACCAAGAATACCACACTAAAGACCTGCCCTACAATTTCATCTTGAGTTTAATGCTTGATGTGGCTAAGGAGAGAGTTCCAGAATTACTGTGCTCCTCAGCACCCAGTGACTACATGCCTAGGAGATAAATTAGGAAGGACGTCAGAAAAATATCTCAGCCTATTTCCTGTCCACTCAGCAATCACATCTCTCAGAACTGTTGCATGCCTGGCCATATGCCAGCCTCCAGGTCAGGCTGACTGCAGCTGAAGCCCACCTGTCATAAGGCAGAAGAAATGAAATGATATGTAACAGCAGCATTGTGAGAGGTCTTGTTTGCTTAGTTTGGCTTGATTGGGGAAGGGGTGGCTGCTCGTGGTAACTCTCCCAGATTTTCAGATCCCTGGGGGCAAAAATGAGTCCTGACATTTCATTTTAACCCATCTATTGTACCCACCACATGATTAGTGCTCTTTGCATAATTTTTTAAAATAAATCTGACCTATTCCTCCACTTCTATAGCTGTGCTGCCGTTGATACTGCTTGGCTTGCACCACTGTGTTGTCACAGCATCTACAGGTTTCTCAGTGTCCACCTTCCATGAACTCTGGACAACCCATCTGGCTGGAAACCTTGCTATTTTGTTCTTGATGCCAAGAACACAACCACCGTTGTGTTCAAGAATCTCTAAATCAACTGCCTAGCTGCCTCACAGCATTTGTAGATTTAGTTTCTCAACTGATCAGATCAACCTACAGCACATCTTGTTCCTCCTCATACGGTCCCATCTTCTTGATCACCCAAGCTTGCTACCTGTCTGTCATTTATTTTCTTGTTCTTCCAATTTGACTTAAAATCCATTCTCCCGTGACCCATAGCCTTCTCATTTGCTTCCTTAACCTGGCTTTTGTCTTTCCTTCTGGGCTTGCTACTTTCATAATCACCTTAACAGCCAGGCTTTCTCATCTCAACCATCGGTCAACTGCCCCCAACCCTTGCTGGGGGAAGTCTGTCATCCATCAGTTCTGGACGTGAAAAAGAAATGTGTACACCTCTGCACTGTCCATACGGCCTCTTCCCTTTTAGGTATGGTTTGATCATCCACCCACCCCAGTCTACTCCATCGTAACATTTTTCTGTGCTTTACAACCCTCAGTGTAAATGGAGGGCTCTTCCAGGAACTTTTATTTTTTTTATCAGATCTTGTTATTTGCTATCCAAATTCTAACAAAACAAAAATGTTAACTCCATTCACTGGATATTTAAGAAAGCCAATGGCTCAATTTGTGCAATTACAAATAAATACCTCACTGTTTGCTGTCACTATTTACCTACATGGGGTAGAAAAAATGGTGATATATTTTTCTTCTTTACATGTTTTTTTGTAAAGAGTTCAGATACAATGGA
Source organism: Mirza zaza (assembly GCA_008750895.1). Taxonomy (NCBI): domain Eukaryota; kingdom Metazoa; phylum Chordata; class Mammalia; order Primates; family Cheirogaleidae; genus Mirza; species Mirza zaza. Next base: position 236,002 of record VSMD01103362.1, on the reverse strand, counting down.
TTTAATGACCCATGACAGGAAAAGTTTGTTCAGTTAGTTACTTGCTTGTACATTAAGAGCTCCAAGTACAAATTTCATATTCACTACAGAAGCACAAAAATTAATGCAAATGTAGTCTTCACAGATATTATTCTATTTATTTCTTTATTTGTAGCACCGTTTAAAATTAATGAGAATATATTTGTTCTCAGATAATTTTGAAATCACTCCAGAAAATATCATATATTGTGTTTCTTTGTTCATTGTTCAAAGGCTGCTTTAGTGGTTTGGAAGAGACAAAAGACATCTCCTAGTGAATATTGCCTTTCTCCAGGGGAAAGCTCTACTGTCTAACAGCCATTTTAAGACATTGAAGATGCATTACCACAGGCTGAAATTACTCTGTGAATCCCAATTTGAATTGAAGTATCATCTCTCAAGGGAGTAATCCTAAAGTCACATTTCCTTTTCCAGGAGAACTAAACCATCTCTTTGACTATTAAGGCCACGGCAGGCAATCTCATACAATCACAGTTCCTCTTCATCTTTAAGTAAATAAAATTATCTTTTAAAATGGACAATTAGAAATTCACAAAAATAATAACCTACAATGATAGCAAAAGCAAATCAGTTGCACACACATACACATCACTAATTATAGTCAAATATTGAATAAAGATGACATTAACTCAGAGATTCTTAAAAAATCATATCTATGTGGCAATAAAATAAATTGTATAAAAATATAGTTATGATGTTTTAAAAAAACTTTGAATAGGTTTTTAAAAACCAATAATGCCATGTATTTATGCAGTAATTATTATTTACTATATTTGTCTTCTTCTAAAATTAATGTCCTAAATGTCTTAATGCCTTTTTCAATCAAGGAGACAAACCTGAAATATCCTCTCAGATTTTCTTTCCTTATCCATGGACTTTATTCCCTTCTAAAAAGACCACAGCAGACCCCAATGAATCACACTATATTCATTGTACATTAAGAGCAATTTGACATCTTGCTTTGATTTTGTCTCTAAATTAAACAACAAACTTACAGGATGCCAGATAAGTATCTCTTCTATTTAAATTCTTTTGTTTGTTCCTTCTGTCTCCTCACCAGCAACAAAGGTTAGTCAATTTTTTGCTGAAAGGAAAGACTAAACAATAGCTCTCAAAAAGAAATTATTAGGAATTATCACCTTTCAAAGATGATATAACTGACCTGATAGGCATGAAAATAGATGTTTTAGCTGTGTCTTCTGATTATGAAGATTTATTCATTCTGATGCTCTCATGTTCTCCCAGTCCCTTGTAATTAAGAGCATTTACCTGAATGATGCCATTTATCTCCAATCCCACAGCCACCACCTGAGGTGAGGTAATCACCCTCTTTCACCTGGGTCCCTGCACCAACTTCTTCATTGGCTTTTTAACTGGCTCCCTTGTCTTTGCCCTAATTCCTACCTGGTGGCCATTCTCTGCACTTCATCCAATATGAGAACTTCAAACTCTCTCACCAGTTTATTGAGTCCTTTGAGTTCTAAACCCTACTTATACTGACAGCCTCATCACTCCTTACTCCCTGTTGGTCATCTAAGCTCTAGAAATATTGCTATTCTATTTTTGCTCCTAGAACATGTCATGTTCTTTCTCCTCTGCAGGTCTTCAGACATGGTGCTCCGGTCTGCCTAAACACTCACCTATCCTTATTTTTGTTCATTCCTTACACACCTGTGAGGTCTCAGTGTAATTTTCATTTCCCCCCCCCCCATGTTTTTCTAGATCCTCATTTCCCACATAAGAGCTTCTATTCTGAAATGTGTCAGAAATAGACTTTTATTATAACAGGTGTACATAATTTTTTAGTACATGTGATATTTTAACAGCTGTATATAATGTGTCATAATCAAATCAAGTTAATTGGGATATCCATCACCTCAAACATCTTTTCTTTGAATTGGGAACATTGCATTTCTCTTCTGGATATTCTGAAATATACAATAAGTTATTGTTAACTATAATTTCCTACTGTATTATTAAACACTAGAACTTATTCCTTTGTTTAACTATATGTTTGCCCATTAACCAACTTCTCCTCATCCTCCCTCCACATTTCCCTTCCCAGCTTCTGGTAACCACCACTCCACTCTTTACATAGAACTAGAAATCCTAACCTGGGCAATCAGGCAAGAGAAAGAAATAGATGGTATCAAAATTGGGAAAGAGGAGGTCAAACTATTGCTTGTTGTCAATGATATAATCTTATATACAGAAAACCTCCAAGACTCCACCAAGTGACTCCTGTAAGAAATAAATAAGCTCAGTTTGGCTGGGCATGGTGGCTCCCTCCTGTGATCCTAGCACTCTGGGAGGCTGAGGCGGGCGGATTGCTCGAGGTCAGGAGTTCGAAACCAGTCTGAGCAAGAGTGATACCCCATCTCTAATAAAAATAGTAAGAAATTAATTGGTCAACTAATATACATATAGAAAAAATTAGCTGGGCATGGTGGCACATGCCTGTAGTCCCAGCTACTCAGGAGGCTGAGGCAGGAGGATTGCTTGAGCCCAGGAGTTTGAGGTTGCTGTGAGCTAGGCTGATGCCAGGGCACTCACTCTAGCCTTGGCAACAAAGAGAGACTCTGTCTCAAAAAAAAAAAAAGAAAGAAAAAAAGAAGCTCAGCAAAGTCTCAGGATATAAAAATCAGTGTACACAAATCAGTAGCATATCTATATACCAATAACAGTCAAGATGAGTGTCAAATCAAAGACTCAATAGCATTGACAATAGTTATGAAGAAAATAAAATACCTAGGAATATACTTAATCAAGAAGGTGAAATATCTCTACAAGGAAAATTATGAAACACTGGGAAAAGAAATTGCAGATGACACAAATGGAAAAGTATATCCTGCTCATGGATTTGTAGAGTCAACATTGTTAAAATGTCCACATTACCCAAAGTGATTTACAGATTCAATACAATCCCCATTAAAATATCAATGCCATACTTCACAGATCTAGAAAAAATAATTCTACACTTCATTGGAATCAGAAAAGAGCCCAAATAGCCAAAACAATCATAAGCAAAAAGAACAAAGCTGGAGGCATCACATTACCAGACTTCAAACTATACTATAAGGCTATTGTAACCTAAACAGCATGATATTGGTATAAAAATAAAGACATAGTCCAATGGAACAGAATAGAGAACCCGAATATAAAACCATCTACCTACAACCACCTGATCCTTGATAAAGCAGGCAACAATGCACACTGAGGAAAAGAAGCCCCATTCAATAAATGGTACTGGGAAAATTGAATAACCACATGCAGGAGAATGAAACAAAGCCCCTACCTCTCACCACTGACAAAAATTAATTCAAGATAGATAAAAGACTTAAGTGTCAGGCACGAAACCATAAGAATACTAAAAGAAAATGTAGAAAAAATTCTTCTAGACATCAGTCTAGGCAACGATTTTATTAAAAAGACCCCAATGGCAATTAAAGTAGCAACAAAAATAAATAAATGGGATTTGATTACATTAAAAAGCTTCTGCACAGCCAAAGAAATAATCAACAGAGCAAATAAACAACCTATAGAATGGGGGAAAATACTCACAATCTATGCATTTGATAAAGAGCTAATATCCAGAATCTACAAAAAACTCAAACAAATCAGCAAGAAAAAAAAATCCCACTAAAAAGTCTTATCTTTTGCCCAAAAGACATGAACAGAACCTTTTTAAAAGAAGATAGAAAAATGGCCAAAAAACATATAAAAAATGTTCAACATCACTAATCATCAGGGCAATGCTAATGGAATGTGTAGCATACAATTTACAAAAATAATAAAATATACTATACTCTTTATTATAAATATCACATAACCAATTAATTCTCACAGAATACTTACCTTGATTTTTGCTGAACTCTTGTATCCTTACCCACACTACAGTTACAGGTAGACCATAATTTTATAAAAATAGACTGAATAAATGCTGGATTATTTTTCACTTCAGAACTTGCTCACATCATTGACAAAATATTAATAATATAGTTCTGACACAAATATTGGTTAATATTCTCATTTACATTAATGAGTAAGAAAAAAGTGAAAAAATGAAGATGTACGTGACAACTTCATTCATTTATCAGTGACATGAGGAAATCCTTTGCTCAATCAGATAATGATTTATAAATACTAGAAGAACATGTCCTCAAATTTTTGTGCTATTCGCAATGTAATGGCTGCAGAAATGACACATGTCTAAGTATAACACATTAACTGTGATGTGAGTTGTGTGCAAACTCCCGCTAGTTTTGAGCCTGGGGCCTCATAAAGCACATGTAATTTACATGTTTCTTTACCTTGGGAGCCACGTGAACTATTTTTCAAGTTGCATATAACTCACATAGAGAAAACAATAAAAAATAACAACTTTTCATTAAATTAGAAAGGATCATTTTGTTTTAGAAGTTTTTATTCTTTTTTCATAATAAAACACCATGTCCCTGTGGAAAAATTTATTTTCTAGTGTGGCAGTTAATGTGTTAATCTGCATTATTAACATTTTCTCCATCACTTTCTTAAGTCTAGATAATCAATAAAAGGGGGAGAGGTTGCATCAGCAAAATAATAAATCAAACCAGAGTGAGGTGAGGGAGGAAGCACTTGCCAATTTCTCTGGTGTAAATACTCCTGCCGTGATCAAGTCTAAGCTCCCAGAGTAACATTATTAAACACAGGAATGACAAGATGTGCACAGTGGCATATTATGATATTTCTACCAGACAGACACAATAGACAGAAAGAACCTTGAGAGTATAAACAATAGTGAAATAATTAGGAGGTAATGAGTTTTGATATGCATTAACCTTTTGTAAATATAATTTATTAAATGGTAAGTTGATATCACCCAATTTTTAATAGTTTTCATGTTTAGCAACAATGGGGCAACATTTCTGAAAATTTAATTGGTTCTGGTGAGCCAGCATGGGCAGGTGGTGCTCACAGCAGATTATTCTTTCTACACCAGCTCTCTTACTTATCACAAGTATCATGCTATGTAATGACTATTTACTTGTTCTATGTTCTCCTGGAGTTCATAAAATTGTGGCTAGGATCTTCCTTCTCTGTGTCACCAGTCCTTGCTGGAAACACTGAACAATCACCCTCTTCTAGCCTGGGACCTGGCCTGTTGCAAACGTAGCTGTGACTTCCTATTTTGATCTCACCACTGACTCACCATTTTGTTAATACTAGAATCCACTCAGGTATTAATGCACATTACAGGAAGTTCACATAAATATTAAGTAGGCACTTTCTGTATGTTTCTCACATATGGTGATAAGCTCAGAATATCATATCAGATAGCTGCAAGGACCCTGTATAGGTAAGCTAATGAAGTTTCTCACACTTGTTATTCTTGGGACCCACCTGCTGCTGCTAAGCCCTTGTGGTAGCTGCCACAGGGATCTGCCCACCCATACCTCCTTCAGGACTGCAGCATTCATTCCTCCAGCTGCTAAGGACATTGGTAGCCAAAGGTTCTCAGCTGAGTCTCTCTCCAGGAATTGCTCTTGTCTGAACATAGCTGGCTGGTCCAAGATCATGCCTGGCTCCAGTGACAGCCTATTAAGAAATGGCTGGTCACTGCAGGGGCATGTGGACCCAGCTCTCTTGTTTCCACTTGGGACAACTCCACAGGGCTATCCCAGCTCCAGCTTCCCAAGGGGTCTGCTGAGGTATCCGTTGCAACTGCACTGCCCTGAAACTTCTCCCTCTGCTCAGTCCTGCTTCCTTGGACGACTTCCTTCCATTGGACTTCCTTCCATTGGACGACTCCTCAGTCATCCAATGCACGCAAAACTCCATCTCAGGGTCTGTTTGGAGGGAACCCCAACACTTGGAAGCCCTCAATACTGTGTAATGCATATCAATGCATAAACTTTAATTCAACTTCATATCAAAAGATGGATGTTGTGAGGAATATTAAAATTTAAAAACTAGAGCATAACATTAGCAAATAGAACAGATAATCAATTGCAGTAGTACTGACAACTAATTTAACAGCACCATCTCAAATCTAAAGTTATGATTTTTAAGTGTATCTTTATAGAAATAAACTATATATGTTTCCATAACAGATCTCATGACTACTGATTCTGTTATCCAAGAAAGAAGTCATCAGTGTATTATAAGAGTTTATTTCAAGGCTCACATAAAACAAAAAATTCTAACATAAATACCAGGTTATACTGAGAGTATTCAGTTATTTGCATTCTCACTGGAGTATCTGGAAGTTTGAGGTGAGTTGAAATTGGCCATACAAGTGAGAAATAGCTTTGCTAACATTAACAACCATTGAAGGGTGAAAATGACCTTAATTTCTGAAAAGGAAGGTCGTATTTAATGATCCCCTATTAGCTAACTCCTCTGTTATACAATTATACAGAGCCAGCTCCAGATACAGAATATATGGTTGAACAATTACTACTCTCAGGTGAAAAGCATTTCATGTTTCATGGTTCCTTCATTTAAACAGATTTTTAATTCCAAGAGATACAAAGACAAAGCTAAAAAGCATTCTTCTTCCTGCCATTCTAACTTCTCCTTTAAAAAAAAGAAAGCATTCTCTTAAGAAAATTCTACCCCAATTACCATATTAGGGTGCTAAATGACCATGTGCTATAAAGCAATTAAGTCTTTTGTATTTACACAGCCATTTAACATAGGAAAAGGAGAAAACAGCCGACCCCCAACCAAGTTATATTTTTTGCCATGACCATGTAGACAATTCAACTGTTTTGTACTTTTAGGCATTAACTATGACAACTAAACATTTACATAAGTATATTTCACTTAATTCATGTCCACCCAAATCAAAAAATGAATAATGGAAATGCATTGAGATTTTTGCAAATAACAAAAGTACATGCATATTGAGGCCAAATGTGAATGGCTAATATCTCAAAGTAAATTTAAGATACTCTACAAGTGATTTAAAATATTGATGCTAATTATTACCTTTTCCATCCTTGATGCAAATTGTAAAAATATTCTCTTTTAAATAGTTTTTAACGGTTTTTGCCTATGGTTTTCACACATATTTAAATAACTCAATGACACCATGTCAAGGCAAGCCAAGCTGAAAAATGTCTAGCAAATTCTATCTAGGATAATATAAGAGGCACAACATCACCATTGTTTTTTGTAATTGAGTATAAAAAGAAAAAAAAAGAATTATATAAGATTTTATGTAGTTATTTTATCTCTCTGGCCTAAGTTTTCATATTTGTACAGTATTCTATCATCTCTGATCATTCTATTTTCATCAAGACTTTTCTGGGGATCTTATAATGAATGATAACATTAATAAAAACTAAAAATATGAAAAAATTTCTAGCAAATTATTAATTTTAATGCAGATTTTATGGCAGATGAATCTGAGAATCTATATCAGTATCTACAAATGTGATTCCTTTGTTGTCCTTCCTCTCAAACAAATCCATACCTGAAGTGTGGGATAATTCACAAATTAATGCCACCTTTATGATACAGATAACCAACGACCATATGTTTTACAAGAATTTAACATTGTAATCATTTTATCCCAATGATCCAATGTAATCTTTTAAACTAATAAAGTTCCATTTTCATTTCAAATACAATGTAGAGATAGGAATAAAATTTCATCTCTTCATGAGGGCCAGCTTAGGCTAAAATAACTTTACCTATTGAGTGTTAGAACAGCAAGTTAGAGGCCTAGATGTCTTTTTGTTTTGTTTTATTTCTGCTTTGTTTTTTTCTTTTTTAATAGATTAAGGAGGTTGAATTCTGTTACATGTGTGCATATTATATAATGATGGAGTTTGAGCTTTTGGTGTACCCATCACCCAGATAATGCACATTGTACCCCACAGGTAATTTTCTATCCCTCACTCCCTCCCTCCTCCAAGGCCTGGATGTTTTATTGTAGAATTGCATCCATCTGACTGAGGAAATATCAGAGTTTAAAATTGTGGGAAGCCAGGTAGATGCTTCTTTTTGTGAACACATTTGCAACATGAAAAAGTATCCATTGGTTCTTAGATTCTACATTTCCATGCCTTCTTTCTCTTTAAGTGTTACATTTACAGGTCAAAACCTAGATAAGAAAAGGAAATTATAGGCCACTTTAAGTAAAGATGTGCCTGATCTGCCAAGTCAGAAATGGAAAGGTTTTATTCTGAGCACATTGTCCCAAGCCGTGCTTCCTGACTTGGGTGGCCAGTGTCTCACACCACAGGATTTTCATGCAATTTTTGTACATTGGTTCCATTTGCCAAAATACTCTTCTAGACTTGTTTTGTCTCCATTTTTCTGGATTTTCTAATTTGGGAGTGTAACAGGTTATTAAATGCCATTCTCCCTGCTTCAACGCAATCCTTCTGGGGAGAGGAACAAAACAGTAAGCTCCAAGGGCACCTACATTTTGAAGAAAGATGCTTGTCTAAAACATTTCTTAGGAATTTTCAAAGGGGTTGAAGGAAAACTAGTTCCAGATTGGTCTTTTCAGCATTAGCCAGTCACTGATCTCAGCTTAAAAATCACTGAAGAACTAAGATTTCTTTAGAATGAAGTGTCAGTGAGACACATTGACCCTTACACACATCCATGAGGAAGGGGAGCTGGAGCTTCCTCTTCATCTCAAGCCAAGGGAAAGGAAGGCTCACAAAAACTGAGCCCCAGAAAAAAGAAGGGATACACTCAGTCAAGCTGCATTTTTACCTCCAGAAAGGCTTCTTGATGTCCAAATATGGACACTACTAGAAGGAAACCTTTAAATGGGACCTCATGGAAAGAGCCTACCTGAAGACACAAAGGGACACCAACAGAGAAGAGGACGTTGGAACCCAGGGCAGAGGCATCAGAGTCACAGGTGGCGGGCCCAGAAAGCAGATTGTCCTCATCAGGTGAGTAGCAGCCAGGAAGACTCCAGTCTCCGGAAGAAAATATGACCAAGGAATCCACCAAAGCACGGTCTAAGAGAGTCTGGGAGTCAGTCAGTCTGTCTGGGATTATTTGCTACACCCGGCAGGCACCCACACAAGATTGCTAGTGCACCAGCCACCTGTGACTGTTCCTCTGAGCCCAACCTTAGAGTTGGCAGGGACAGAAGCCATCCAGAGCAGAAGGAGGGGAGGAATGACAAGTGAAGCCAGCAGGACCCCTGCAAAACTTCAAAGCTTGATTTGGACAGGAGCTGGGGGAAGACAGAATACTGAATGAGTTTGCAGTTTGATATTATATCAGACTACACGGGGATTACACAATTATCATGCTGGACTGAATGCTTTTGTGCTTAAAATAGTCACAAGCAGAGACGGACCTAAGTTTTTTTAGTCCTGGGGCTTATCAACTTGGGGACGCTCCTCAATATAAAAAAACACAACATTGGGATTTTGAAATAAGGAACAGAGTCTTGGAAGGGACACATACAAATAGAAGGCACTGAAATAGTCTCGCAGTTCAGGGAAGTGAGCATGTCCCTTCAAACTTTACTGTCTCTGCTGAAAGAATTCTGTCTTAGAAATAAAGTTGCTATAAAAATTTTTACTTAAAACCTATTGAATTCTCCTAGAGGCTACCATCACTCATCTGTTATTGGGATATATATTTTTTCTTTGAAATTTGTTACTATTTTTTCTACAAAATTATATAGATTTCATACACATATGTGTATATAATTATATGTGTATATATATATATAAAATTTTTAAATAATTGTGGCTCTTAAATAAAATCCAAATTCATTAGCTTGACGTGTTAAACTGTCTTCATTTAGTGGTTAGTTATTCCAGATCAAATCTTCAGCAGTTGTCACTAATAACCGACAATGACCCCAATCCAAAACACTGAGCATGCAATGGCTATCAAAACCATCTGCCTTTGTTTGTTCTCTATTCTCATATGAGTTGACACATTTTTAAGGATCTCCTAACTCCTTGGCTTCCTCCCTTGGCAGCTTCCTCACTCCATCTTTAACTTTTCTTGAAGAATCTAAAGCTCTCCCTCCACCCCGCCCTACTCTACCTTTTCCTATTCAGTAAAGGCCTACAGAAAACTCCAAACAAAAGGAAATGTTTAATGTAGAACAATAGGGCCCCTTACTATGCTAGCAGACTATCTGGGGTCCCGTATAAGCTTTCAACTCCATACTGTATCCTTCCAGTAGGGAAAACAATTAGGCAATTCAGTAGTAGGAAAGAGTGTAGTTATTGATGAGCATTGCATTATCTATAAACAATTGGCAATTTACAGATTTTTTTCAGTTTTTAACTGGTTGTCCATACTGCAGACAGACAGAGAGACATAAGATTGTTTTCTTGAAATGAAATCATCAATCATTCCAGTTGCGAATATAGATTATTTTTTAGGCTTAAAAAAAGAAAAGACACTCAGTGGGACGTGTTTGACATCCCTGCCACCCTGCACTGCACTAGCTCTCCTTGTGGATTTCCCTGGCCTCTTTGCCAACACCCCTCCCTTCTCCACTCAGCAGTCCAGGCTAGAGAATATATTGGCAAAGAAAGGAACAGAGAAGAGGATTTTAGATATTTCTGCAGTTTAAAAGTTAATTCCCCTGCAACATTCTTAACAATATCTATCTGATTGCTTTTCATTTAATTTTATGACCAAACTATGTTGCTGTTATCTATGTACAGACAGCACACCACTTAGGGCCAGGTTTTTGAATTAAATAAAACTTAATTTTAACTGTTGACTTCTGTGTACTCAAAATATAGTTCTTATCATTAAATCCTTATCACAGTTCTTATCATTAATCCCTGCTGCCAAGCTTAATTCTTTTTTAACCTTTGTGCAACCTTAACTCAGAGTGCAGCCCCTCCACCAGTTTCTTTCTGTAAGAAATCCAATTGCATGGAGGATATGGTAATGTGGGTAGGATTTTTGCAGTTTCATTTCAACCAATCCCTAGGATTTCACTAAAAAGAAATCTTCATCCAACTGTCTCTTTTTCCGAATGATGTTTTCCATGCTCAGCCATCAGCTGCCCTCTCCCTGGTCCTGCTTTCCTGCACTTTCTCCCCTGATTACAACAAGGAGCCTTCTTCTTCCCCCTGAAACCTGGATTTAGAAAGCATCTTCGGGATATTTTTTTACCTAATGTAAAATTCATTAAAATGGCTTTATTCACAGGTGAAGAGCGCATGCATGAACGGATTAAATTAAAGCACAAATTTATCTTTAGGAATAACCCATCATACAAAAAGAAAAAATATTGGTCCCTCAGCCAAAAATGTAATCCAGTGTGTAAAAATTAAATAAATGTCACTCATTATTATGAGGAACCATCCCTGAGAATATGCACCAGGTTCCTTAGTTTGAAATTTAAGTTCCTTAAATTCATGAAAGGTGCAAATCTGAAATTCTAACACAAAAGCAGACACGAAATTAGCTGAAGTTTACTAAGAATAACCAACCCACCTCAGAGGTTGGTTATCAATAAGATATGAGCAGAAACACTTTTCAATCAGTAACAACTATGAGCAGTAACAGTTTCGTAAAGTAACAAGATCGATCCCTGAGTTGCTAGGGCCTTGCTGTGTTGCTAACCCGAAGCGGAGCCCGGGTATCTGAGAAAGCCCTGGGCCAAATGAGTAAGTACAAAACCTTTTCAGTTTCACCCCAGAAAAGTTTGACTCGTGAATCTCGCACAAGTGCCAAGACTAATGTAAATGAGCTTAACTTCCCAACCCTGAGCATAAAAAGTTCCTGTTAACCAGAAGCTTCAGTGACTCAGAAACCAGGAAGCCTGAATCTCTTTGTGGAAATCCGGTGGCATTTTCTCTGCGTGGCCATGCAGTGAGGCGCTGCATTGCATGTAGACGTGTCATTAAACCTTGTGGCCTCGTTATGACTTTCATCCGATTTAAAAATTGCTTTCTTCTCTTTTCAGGCAGAGCCACTTAGCTGCCTCTTGCCTCAACCCTGCCTAAGCAGTCTAGTCTAGACTTACTCTCTTTAATAACTGAAAAGCCCCAAGGATGAGTTATGTCAAGGGAAGCTGCTTCTTCCACGAGATGGAGCTTGCCCCTCCCCTGGACTCAGGAGCAGCTACAGTCAGTATGCATTTTTGTTGATTAGCTTGCAATTTTAATTTCTGCCACTCAAATAGGCAGTGTTCCCTAGGACTTAGCGATTCTACTTTATATGGAGATGCAACCAGTACAAGTATCAGGTGACTCACTCAGAAGTGCGCCGAAAGAACATGTGAGGGTTTGGGGAGGAATATCCGGGCTGCACGGCCACAAAAGCCCTCAGTGTGGGATGAACAGATAGATACTTGTAGTAGTGGGGTCGTCTCTGGGAGAAACCTGAGCAGCTTGAGCAAAAATAGAAATATATTGATTCACAGAATTGATGGAGCACACAAAACAATAAACCTGTTTATTGTGTACTGTTGGCGCGGAATTGGAGGGGCAGGTGGGAATTCTATGGTATTCTCCTTGCCCCGTATTTCTGCTTTCTGGGTATATTATCTTCCTTCTCTCTCGCTGCAAACTGGCTGTTTCCACTCAGCCAGAGCCATGACCCTGACAACTCATGGTTGCAACATCTCTCCTGACTCTCAGACATAAGTTTAAATAACAGACCTCTAATGCCTTCCCTGAATAATAAAGGCTGCTTCATCAAGTTTGGCTGGGATATCCGTACAGCATTTTCCTGGTATCTCTCATGAGATTTCTGGTGCATACAGGCAATATAGTTTATGCCATTACCCATATTTGGTGGGTAGGCTACTTAATTCCAGAACAAGCTCCATTCTCAGTTATTATTTTACTCATATGCTACAAAATTAAGTTTTACTCATATGCTACACTCTTTCACCCTTTTGAGAAAAGAGCACAAAATTTCTTGACATCAAATGTTTGATTATAAGTTGAATGCTTTTAATTTTGTTAACTTTACATATAGATAAAAAATAGCTTATTATTCATCTTCCCATAACACTGTATTTTTTATTTTACATGATTGTATAATAAGTGTTTGTTTTTTAACTGAAAGGCTTATCTGGAGAATGTGAGATTCCGGCATTGCGTGATGTTTATTTTTTTCTAATGTTCTTACAAATCAATAAATCATTAAAGATAAATTTAACAGCAACTAAATTGGTGCATAAAATCAGCTTTTCAGTTTATGTTTTCAATAGAAAAACAGACTTCATGCAATACCTGTCTGCGATCTGGTTTCTTTTTTTGCTGATGAGTTTCAGTTTAAACTTAATCCAATGGGACCTTTGGAGATTGGTGTTGAACTGAGTTATATTCTTGAATTTATGCATTCCAAATAAGGGATACTGGCAATTATGGTCACATGGAAAGTTATATTCATGTGATTTAAGTCAACAAATACACTGCTCAAGTTTACACTTCGTGGTATCCACCAACCTCAAGTTCCTACTAACGCACTCCTCCCTGGTCCAATTTAGCAGAAAAACACCAAGAAGCCTGCCAATTATTACACAGCCACCTATAATTTCTAGGGAAAAATAATGCAGATTTGTCGCCATTCTTAAAGAAATTTCTCTGTACTCATTACTTCACTATTTTTTTCTTAAGAAATTAGAGGAAGGAGAAGAGGAAATAGACTCTAAGATCCAGGCTCCCTTCCGTAGTAAGGTTCCGAGAGATTCATATTGCATATATTTAGAATTAAATCAATTATTAATAGTTTCACAGACATTTCAATAAATTGTGGTTTGAGAGTGGATGCTCTCGAATGATATTTTAGGAGCTGAGTATCTTCTGGTTTCTCAAAAGGGTCAAGGAGCACTTGAGGACCACAAATGGGTGTCTTAGTACTGCTTACCTCAGAGCTTGGGATGGTTTTACTGATACAAAGAAAAAGAAAAAAAAGAAACCTGCTGGGAAAACTCAGATATAGAGTCAAGCTTATGCATCCTTTTTTTATTAATGCACAGAATGTATTTTCTCCTTGAATTCTACCACTCTTATACATGGATGCCTCTCTGTGATTCTTATGGGAACATATATACACTTCATGGGAGATAGTTGAAATAAATCGCAACTGATTTGGAAAATGACTTCAAAGAGGGTAATTAAGTTTTTTTTCTGAGTCAACCTTACTTGGCTAGTACTCTCCATTTATTACTCTGAGTCAAGTCAAGCCAACACGCACGTAATAAAGCAGGTTTTGTGTATCTAGATCTGGGAGAAATAACAGGAGAAGCCCCAGTTTCAGAAGGAGAATCTGCAAGCTAAAAACAAAAGCCGAATTCATAGGAGCCAAAAGATCATCTTACAAATTCATTCTCTAATTATGAGAATACATGTTAACATTATCTTGAAGATAATTATTTCCCAGGTTTGTTATTAAAATATGTTTTTATAGAACATTCTAAAAGATGAAATTTATGCCAGAGAAGTTATAAAATCAACTCATGAAAATGTTAGGGGATGATGGTAATGATGGTTATGATGGAAACAAGGACTTGGAGCAAGATATAGTCAATTCTTGTTTTGAATGCTTATTTTAACATGCGAATCTGTTCCAACACCATTGATATACTAGGGGAAAAAATGAGCACAACATAAATTTCATATTTTACAGTCACTTATAGTTATTTCATCCACAGGGAACACCAGGTGAATGCAGAAATTGGCACTCAGCTAAACTGAGCTTCACAAGAATATACAAAACAGACACTGAGCACCTACCAATTACTTCAGTTTGCCCATGTGTTATGAGCCATACTCATCTGGTGTTACAAGTTTTTGATAACTTCAAAATATCTTTCCTCCCACTATTTCACAGTAGCCCATAAGCTGCAACTCTTCTACAAGCAAACCTCAGGTATTTTTAAAGATAAAGTGCTCTATTTATTGTAATATTTATTTCTTAACCATTTAACATGTATTTAAGACTCTGCTACCTGTTTTATTAGGTCCCTATCTTATTCTTTATGTGACAGTGACTTCATTTGGGGGTATTATACCCATAAGCCCATTATTTCCACAAGTTCTGTGTTTTATGTTATACAATTTTTCATAGGCGGCTGATCTATAAGAACATATATGTCATAACAGAACTGACAGTACTTATACTTTTCATATTTAAGGAAGGTTCACCAAAATAAAAAAAATAAAAAAACTCAACAACATTACAGAGTGTAACATAAAGAAATGCATTCTTAGAGCACATCAAAGGGCACTCATTTATTTAACTGAGAGAATCTATTATAAAATGAATATCTTTAAGCTAGATCCACAGCTTGGGCCTAACTTTTATTTTAGCAAGACTCTAATGTAGTCCTAAACAACATTGTGTTTTCATTATTAAAGTAATTCCACCACCATCTCTGACTGTCCTAACGTACCTTCTTAAGAATCAGTAGGTACTACAAATAGCAAGGTGGGAGGAGAAGGGTGGATTCATGAAAATGAAGGGCTTAAAATCAGTTTAATGTTACTTAAATGGAATTCAACAACTTAATTCACTTTGTGCTTAATATCCAGAACAGAGCAATTTGCAAATATCCCATTCTTGCATTTGCAAATTTAGTTCCTATAGTCACATACTATGCAACACAGCACTAGCGATCAGGCTCATGCACAAGTGCAATTTATATTACCATAAAAATGTTTGCCTTTTTAATCTTAGGAAAGACAGGGGAAACCATCAATTAAACAGCCAGTTTATTCTTTTTTTTCTAAAAATTTAATAATATCTTGATTTTAATTTACAAGGCAATGGTTAAACATGAGTATTAGACAAAGTTCAGATTGTTAATAAACTCTATCCAAAATTGGTGGCACAACCCCTCCAAATGATCTTTGTTATTATTGTAGGTTTTCTTGGGGGGAGGGGGGTACAGCATGCCACTTTGTAAACTACATTAGGTTTTTCCCTAATTCTCAGTCAGAATAAGACAATAAAAAGGAAAAGAAAAAGAAAAATGTGAGCATGGCTACTAATTAAGACATTAGTTAACCCTTTAAATGAAAAATATGTTCACGCTCCAACATTCTTCCTTTCTATCAGAAATAAGGGTAGACTAGACAATAAGAAGAAATGGAAAAATGGCACTTTCTCTGCTCACTACATCAACCAGGATAGGACTACCACTAGGTCTCAATTATACCATCTTGTCCTGACCAAAGAAGATCTGTCACTCATTTGCATTTGCATCTATCCACTGCTGTGGGTTTAGGCACTAACCTGTATTAAGGTAAGCTCTTTGTATCAGTTGATCAGCACCCCATTGCCATCCCAGCTGAATCAACACAAGTGATCTTCTCCCTAAGTTTCCACTCCAAACTCAAGCTGGTTTCTGCTCCAACTGGAAATCTCTTCCAATTCCCAACGTCATTTATGAAGATCTTGTCATTCCCAACCCACCTCTTCAACATATACCACAACAGCCCCAAACAATGACTAGGATTTTTTCCTTATTTTCAATAGGCTAAAATTAAGTAATCATGGATGAAGCTGAGAAAGAAGAAAATAAGATTAATTCTAAAAAGTCATCACATTTTGCAAGGTCACATTCAGGACCTAAGCCTACAGGATCTGATCAGGATTGGATGGAGTTTGCTAACATATCTAACCTTGATCCAAAGTGCCCCTAGTGAGTTATAGAAGACTTAAAAGGAGAGTCAGAAAGACACATGTGAGCTGTACATCAAAGCTTTTGAATAGGCAATACGCCTAGCCAGTAGATACACAATAGTGTAGTCCATGGTGAAAATCTTTTTGTGGTGATGAAAAAAGAAAACAAGTAAACCCAGCCTGTTGCCAAGAAATACTGCAGTTCATCAAACTACAACTATGATCTCATAGCATGCTGGCAAGTCTTCTGATTAGAATTTGGCTTGTCTTACGGGATGATCTATACGGAGGGAAATATTCATGCTGAGGACTTGAGTAGCCTCATTCCTAAGAAAGTTAAAACTTTCACTGAAAATGGATAAATCTGCATTCTGTGTCCATATATTAGCCTCAATTAATTAATATGAATTTGAAACTGAGAGATAGATGATTCTCAATTGCCTGACAAAATCAGGTTTCCAAGTCTATAAACCTAAGCACCTTGATAACTCTCTAAGGTAATGCCACTGTGGCAGGTATTTGGGGGAAAAGAGTCACCAACAAAAAGGTATCTTGGTGGGGGGAGAGGCGGAGGCAATGTTTGAATAAGTCAATCATTTCTTATTGAAATTTCTAAACAACCAATTCCATGTTGATACGACCCATCTGACTTCATACAGGAAAGGTCAGTTGAATTTTCTGTTATGGGAACACCCACTAACTATCACTACCACCACCATTATCTTGACTTCTCTAACATCACATCTCTGAAATCAAATATTAACCTACCTATTCACTGGCATAAAAAAAAATTTTCCTAATGAGGATTACTCGGCCAACAGGGTCAGTTCTTTCTTTCTCACCTGCTCCCAATCCCCTCCTCTTCCAAGAAAACTCTACATAGGGTGTTCACCCAGAAATAAACATCTTTAAGACAAAATTCTTCAAGATTGCTTCTTACCTGCCTTAGCCCATTCTAGACATTAAAATATTGACTTTACTAATCATAGTTTGTACCCCAGCAGGGATCTGCATAAAGAATACCTACAGAAAATTATTAATGTGGCAAATAATTTAGATGGAAAGATTGGAACCATACACTATCATGAAAACAATATAAAGTTCAATGTGCATGATGACTATGGTAATGGAATATATTGTGAGTACATATATCAGACTCAAGTTCCTTCCAAGGAACTGGTGATTACTTTCAGCCTGCATGGGTAACAGAAATGTTCTGGAACAGTCTGGACATTTCCAGTATGTTTCATCCATTGCACTTGTCCCATAACAAGTGGAGTTGTGTTGGTGGCTACTTGCTTCAGGAAGCTTATTAAAAAAAATCTTAGACTTAATAATGTACCCAATCAAAATACCACTTTTTAGAAAAGAATATTTGTCAACAGATATTTATGGAAGAACTTTTCTCCCTCAAACATGTAAGCCATAGCTTTGTCAAGCTGCAGGAGCCTGTCTATAAAATCCAAATATTTTTTGCTCTTTTTTTTTCCCCCATTCTCTTTGACATTAAGGTTTTCTCTAGCTCAATCAACTCTCCTTTTTGCAATCACCACTTTCTGTTATATAGACATAGTATCAGGCTTAGTGTGATAGTAAAAATAGGTTAAAAAAAAAAAAAAAGACAAGTCCTGCCCTCAACGGGAAGATCAGTCCTGGCCATATAAAGCAATTCTGTCTAGAAAGAGGAAATAATCCAGTGTCAAGTGATAAGTAATAAGTAAAATGCATCTGTAGCAGAAGAGATAATTTTGAGTCAGGACGGTCCTTAAGATTTCTTCAAGAAAGAAAAAAATTGAATTGGTCCTGATAAGTTGTACAGATTTTAAATAAGCAAAGGACAAAGAGAAAACAAGAGCTGGAGGAGGGTGTAGGTTGAAAGGGGTGACAGAGAAATGGTATCTGCCAGACATGTTCAGATTTGGTGAAATACCAGGAGAATCCATTTGTTGGTATTCCCCTCACGAAGTCATTAATATTGTAACATGCCAACCCTGACACAGACTCATAACTTTCAAAACAAATGCATTATGGGAAAGGTAGAATTACTAATAGATTTTGTAGAGAAGATGGAGGAAGATTTTCCAATGATATAATCACCAACATACAAATAAAGATCTTCACTCAATTGATTTCTTCTCTGGGATAAATTTTTCATCTATATTTTTCCATTAGTTAGTAGGAAGAGTGTTTGCTTAGGAGGAAACATGAAAAATAAGGATGGAAAATTAGATTTCAACCTAAAGGTGGAGGATTCTTGGAGTTTAAACACTACTGGGGACAATTCAGTAATTTATAAGCAGAGTGGTGACATGATGAAAGAGTGTTATGTGAAAATCCAAGGGCCAAGGTTAGCTTCATAGACTTGTGACCTGTATTTTCACACAGGGCCCGGGCTCAGAAGAGCCCTACACATGGCTTAATGCCCTACTTCCACCATCTTGATATTCTTAATAATATTTGAACAATGGGCACCACATCTTCATTTTGCAGTGGGTCCCTCAAATTATGTAGCTGATAGTAGGTGACTGGTGCTCAGCCCCTAGCAACACATCTGGTACAGCTATTTTTTTAAATAAATTGTGCAAAGGAAATTAAAAAGGGAAGATATCAGAATCCAGAGGCCTTTTGCAGATGTCCCAGTATTAGGCACTGAGGCTTGACCTAGGTGAGGACATGCAGAGGAGTGATCAAAGCGTAGGACTGAGTGTCAGAAGATGTGGGTTCTAGACCCAAATTTCTCGTTACAACCAAAGTCAAATTTCTGAGTTTGTTTTTCTCACAGGTAACTAAGATGGCCTCCATTTTCACTTGGGGCTTGTCTGATAATATTTGAGGATACTCTTCAGAAGGAAAAGATATCTGTGGGAAATACTGAAAAGGAAAAATAGAGTCATTTGAAAATATATGAAATTTGAGAAATAAGAAAGTAAGACCCACAGAAAAGGGGAGGAGAAAGGGGTAATGACTTTACTCACAAGGACATAAATAAAGATGGGGAAAGACCACATACTTGTGAAGAGCAACGGACCCAACCCAAGAAAAGTGTTCAACAGAAAAGAGGCACTCATACTAGATTGTTTTTCTGTTTTGTTTTTTGGGGGTTTTTTTAGAGATGGGGTCTTACTCTTGCTGACGATGGTCTTGAGCTCCTGGCCTTAACCAATCCTCCCACCTTGGCCTCCCTAAGTGCTAGGATTACAGGTGTGAGCCGCCATGCTCAGACTACTAGATTGTTTCTTAAATGGAATGATTCCTTCTTCAAACATTTAACAAATACTACGGTTATAGTTTCTGGTCACATTTTACCACCTACTTTACCCCTTCATTTGTAAGTCCAAAGAAATCTATTATTCATGGTTTTGGCTTATTTACGTTCAACTCACCAAAATATTATTTGTGAAGAGATATTTGACGCTAAAGAAGATGTGTGAGCCTTTTTATAGAACATTTATCATTAGAACTCAAGAAACAGTGTGGTGCCAAATCTATAAACACCATAGACCTACAGTCTAAACTTAGCATCAGGCCCTTCTATTTCAAAATGGCCTTGGAGCTGGCAAAGGGTGCATTTCTCCCTTGAATCTTTGTTAAGGTCCAAAATTCCTTGAAAGGAGTAATAAATATTAATATGCATTTGGTAAAAATTTATTGTAGAGTAGATATTGAATCTGGTCTGTGGGATTGGAACCATAGGCCCTATTAAAGCATGCTGAATATCGACTTCAGTGGATCTCACTCCTCCCTTGTTAACTCACTCCAAAGGAAGTTTTCTGGCCTTGTTGATGGCAGAAACTCAAATGTAAACATATGGTTCCTAGCCTGGCAGTTTAATCAAATCCTGACATCCTCATATTTTGTTGGTCTCAAAATATATACTCACAACTTCGAATATATTGTTGATAACTACTGATTTTGTTATTATGTTTCATAGCTGTTTCAGAAATCACCACCAAGTTTTACTTACAACATTTTAATCTATCACTGACAAAATTCATTAAAGGTTAGTTGTTTTGTATAATCTTAAATCAAACTTTGAAGGTGTAAGAGTACCCATAGACTATTAAGCCCTCAATTAGGTCATGTCCCAAGTAGCCAATTATTGTTTCTGCAAGCCAGTGAAATGCCATTTCCACATTAAAAAATGACAACAACAACTCTGTGCTCATTCCAGACCTTCAGTCCAGTATCAAATATCAGGCCATCTGTGTACCATTTACTGTTTGTAGATTTCTAATGAGCTTACTGCTTTACTCACCTATTTATGCCCATTGCTGTTCATTCTATTATTTATTTGCTTTTAAAATATTCTCTATTTTGGTAGCATTTCAAAATGTTCTAATTCTGTTTACTTCTACATCTTCATCGTTAAAATGATTGTAGACGTCAGATTCAAGATCAGGATTAGAGAGTGCAATTTGGCAGATTATTTTTCCCAAATTACAAGTTCCTTTGCCCACCATTGCAAGAGAGTCATGGATTCTCCTCCAATCTCATCCTTCCTTGTTGGCTCGCCACACATCCTGAGCACTTCTAAATAAAAGTCACACATTACTTTAGTTTTCTTGACAACATTACCTTCTGTAACAGTACTCTCTCAGGAATGAAACCTAGTTTGGCAAATCTCTGTCTTCTTTCAAATAACTAGGGAAGTATGTACAGGCTGGGAATAGATGAGTATGTCAACAGGTAGGGGTAGGGTGATTCCAGAGGGTCCAAGAAGCTTTCTAACCTCCATTCTATCACTGCTCAATCACTAATGTTTGCCATTCTTTGAATGAAGAATGAAGAATGTCTTTATTCAATATTTAGATTTTACCAATTTATCTCAGAAAGGAATAACACAGTGTCTTCAATTCACACTGGAATATTATTAGATACTTCACATGGTTCTGGGTCCCATCACTGTGGCATAAAATGTAACATACCTACTATAAAGTGGCTAAGTGGTGTTTTCAAGGTACAATAAGAAAAATGTTAAACTCCCTCAAAAACTCGCTAACTTTGCCTAAATTCAGTCCCCAGAATTCAGTCTATACCAAAGTAAATGGGCATAGTGTTGTGGTGTTTGCCACTGTAACACACAACTCTGAGGCTTGGTGCTCACACATAAGCTGCATCAGCCCAACTGTGCCCCACAAACAACCTACTTCATCGTGGAAATTGCCAGATTCACCAAGCTCATCGCAGGCCACAACTGGAAAGAATATTCTATATGCTTAGTTCTGCATTCTCACCTTCAAAAGGCCAACCATATGATTCAGTGTTCCATGTACTACTGAAAATGTGAAGCTATTAAACAACAAAACCTTGTGAAGCAGAAAACAGATGTCCTTTAATCCCATCTTTGACAGCCAATAGAATGTCTGCTCTAGAGTAGGGGATATGTACCCCAGGAGTGCTCAAAGCAGAACTAGGAGAGAAAACACCAGAACTTCTATTTTTATTTTTATCTTGGCCTTTTAAAATTATGTTTGCTGTATATTTGTAATGTACCCAGTAATGGATATATATAATTTATAATTATATATAGCTATATACAGAATATACATATATACACACATATATATAAGACTATAAATATGTGTGCTGATAAGGTTTGGGGGCCTATGCCTAATAGAACAAGACTTTCACATGAGTAAAAAAACCTTCCAGGCAAACTTCAACCCAAACTTCTTTTCCCATCAAAATTAAAGACATTTACAAATCCCTTTCCCACTACAATATTTAAAGATTTATATAGCTAAGGAGAAACATTCTATGCTAATTGGGTTTTTTGGACCAATTCTCAGGGGAGAATATTTCACATTATAGAAGGATAACAATCCCAGCTTTGTATAGAATTTTGAATTGGAAAATAAAAATAAAAAAGGATGAGTACAAAAATGGTTGGTAGATAAATTCATAAATAAGGAAAAGACCTTAGAATGGGTGGGGGAATAAAACCAACCTTTGTATCATGACCAGAGAAAGAATATGCTGCTATCAACATAAATAATAGTGCCAGGAAACTACCAGACTAGTAGAGGACACAGAAATGGCCAAGTATATCCACAGATGCTTCAAACAAGCAAAATAAGAAAAAAGAGAATCTGAGTCAAAATCAGTACAAAAAGTCTATGTTAGCCATTCTTTTCAGGAGTACTTAATGCTGACCTAATAATACTGCCAGTGAGATCCAACACATGCCGGAGTTCCTCCTCAACACTGCTTGCAGGGTCTATGCTGGTGTTGTTAGGGCCATCATCTGTGTCTCATTCGCTAGTGAATACCAAAAAATTTTGACTTATTTATTAATAATTGAGACAGGGTCTCATTATGTTGTCCAGGCTGGTCTCAAACTCCTGGGCTCAAGGGATCCTCCCACCTCAGCCTCCCAAGTAGCAGGGATTACAGGCCCATGCAACCATGCCTGGCTAAATTTTGACTATTTTAGAAGAAATTTCAAGTGTAATATAAAAGATACTTTAGTCGGTTCCAAGTGAAATTTGAAGTCACATCCTTGCATAGACAAGACAAGTGGTACTTTTGGTAAATAATTTCTGAAAATAGCCCATCAATATGTGATTGAGTCACATCTTTGGAGAACAGCCACATGATTTGATGAAATATAATTTTTAAAATGTGTTTTGCTCCACATGTCATTTTATACTCTCTGATGCCAGGTTAGTGTATATATCATTAATTTATTGTCATATTTGGGCCACATGGAACCATAGTTCATCTCATTTCATCACTTCTTCATACTTTAAACCAGGGGTTGGCAAACTCCATAGCTCATGGGACATATCTGGCCTGCCGCCTGTTTTTGTACAGCCCATGAGCTAAAAATAGTTTTTACATTTTTAAATGGTTGAAAAAAATCAAAAGAAGGATAATATGACAAGTGAATATTATATGAAAGTCAAATTTCAGTGTCTATAAATAAGGTTTTATTAAAACACACCAAGCCCCCTGCTTTTCATATTTTCTTTGGCGGCTTTCACACAGCAGTGGCAAAGTTGAATAGTTGTAACACAGACTCATGGCCCTGAAAGCCAAAAATATTTACCATCTAGCCCTTTATAGCAGAAGTCTGCCGACTCCCAATCTAAATGGACCAAATGCTGGGACTACCATTTTTCTCCTTTCATTTCAAGTCGGACTACACTTGCTTTTTAAAAATCTATTTGATTCTTCTAGTAATTTTTCAAAGGAGATAAATTCTGAATGGTTTCACCATGATTAGTCAGGAAAAGAAAGGCAGATTTATCTTACGTATCTAGAACTATTCTAATTGTCTGCATGGATCATTTGTTCCAATGCCTGTCTTTACCTTAATTAATTTTAGTAGGCAATTAAGGCCGCTAATTCATTACACATTTGTACCACCCTCTGCAGCACTTTATCTGAACAGATAGAAACAGCCACAGCTGAATCCCAGCCAGCCCTGCTGGCTTAACTCTTACCAAAATGAGCTGAAGGACTTGTTTAAGTGGAATCAGATGGGCAGAGGAGACATTTGCCCCCCATCTAAATGCTGACATTCTTCTCCTCTCCTGAATAGTGTCCACCGAGTGGCTTTCTCCACGGCTGTTCTAAAGAGAGGACCCTGTCAGAAATACGACTGATCTGAGTTATTCCAGAAACGTGGTCTTCACGTTCAACATGACCTAATGGGACAGCTGATTATAACACTGCAACTTTATCTCTTTAAAAAAAAAAAAAAATCTCAAAGGACATAAAAGGACAATAAAACAAACGAGATGTGATAGGACAAGTCGTTACAACAGGCTGGGGATTTGAGCCTTTTCTCTTTCTTGTGATTTTTTTCTTTCACCTTTGATTTTTCTCTTCCCAGAATGTTCTCTCCCCTTTCTTTCCTGGCCAATTGCTACTTCAGATCTGGGCTCACATCACTGCTGTAATGATGTCTCTTCTCTGTTATTCCAAAGCACATTGCACAATGTCTTTATTAAAACACTTGGCATGTTATGTTACAGCTAGTTTTTTTTTATTTATTTTGTTTTGTTTTTAACATACCTGTATTCTTAGTTGGGTAACTAGCTTCCTAGAGGAAGAATCAGATCCATGTTCTCTTCATCTTCCGTCCTCAGCACCAGCCCATGATACTATGTCACGTATCAGAGACATAGTAAGTGCTCAGCAAAAGCTAGTTGAAGTGAGTTACCTTTTTCTGTTTTATTATTTTAAATATGTCTTTAAATAGTCATTTCTCACTATCATCCATATGGGTATAATGATTGTGACTTTACTCCAAGCAAATATTCAGGCATAAAATAGGAAAATGTATCTGTCTCAGTGAAGCAACTTATCATTAAAAAATTAAAATTTTACTTGCAGTCCCACCATGATTAAAGAGGAGAAACCAGTCCATCTGTCTCTCTCTCCTCTCCCCCAAGTAATACTCAGGCAATGTAAGAGACAACCACAGCCCTTGGCTGCCCACCACCGTCCAAGTCTCCCCACGAGTCTCTCTGGGGAGTAGCACAGGATGTGAGGCCCCCATGGGAGCTTCTCCCCATGATGACAGTGACAGTGTTGCTGTCCCAGCTGCTCCTGCTGGTGACGCCCACGCAGCTCCTGACCTCAGAGTTCTGGCTTCCCTGGGTGTCTGCTCACCTTCCAGACCCAGAACTCCAACCTCGCTCTGATTCTCCACCAGCATTTTCCCAGTCAATTCCTTTCTGCCTAAGATGACAAGTGGTGTTTTCTCTAGTTTGCAAACAAAAACCCTGACTGATAAAGGTCGCATCAGACAAGACTATTGAGGCTAAGCTCAAATTTAGCTGAGTCTAGAAAAAATGCCAGTGTATTTATTAATGGATAATAAATAATTAGTGTCATTCTCATCATCATTGTCATTGTTATTATAGTTGGCACATAGCGACCCTTTCCTATGTGGCATTTTATCTTCACAACAACCCCGTGAAGCAAGGCAGATCCCATCATCCTCTTCTCACGGATAAGGAAATGAAGCAGAGGATAAATCAAGGCTGCACCACCACATGGCTGTAAGTGGCGGATATTGGTGCCAAATATAGACAATCTGTCTTTATAGTCTTCACTCTCAATAATAATAACAATACTGGTGTAATTATTCTTATTAATTGCAATAACACCTCGTATTTATGTGCTTGTTATATGCCAAACACTGATCATTTATTCCTCACAATGTTATATAGCTAATAAAATACCATATAACCTTATAAGGTATAATCTTTACTGTACAGATAAAAAGACTAAAAAATAATGATATTAAATGGCCCGATTTCCCACAGCTAGTAATTTTTAGGACCAAAATTCCAAAGCAAACTGTCTGGAGCCACATACCTTTCTGTGGCCTCTCTGATGAGAGCTTTGCAATTGCAAGAAACTCAAGCTCTAAATCTATCAATTGCATGAACTAGCTACGTGACTTTGAGTGTGACTCAGTGTCTTCATCTGTAGGATGGTGATAATATCAATAAGCATCTAACACAGCTTACAAAGACCTTCTGAGGAAAAAGGGAGATGCAATTTTTAAAGTGCTTTGAAAACTGCTATTCACGTGAATACTTATTAGATTTTTTTAACCTGTGCTTTTAGAAATTTGAAAGTCTTTGCCATGCTGTATATGGTCATTGGGTTGGGGTACTTAAAAGAAATGTGTTCATGGAGCAGACTCATTTATGAAACAGCACTGAGTGGATTTTAGAGAGCTAGAACATAGGTTACCTTTCCCCTAACATGTCTCTAATATGTTTCAAGAGAGTGTTCATATTAGAGCATGCCACCTTCATGAGATAAAAGAAATTTTCCAAAATGCAAAAAACTGAAGAGTAAGATGAGCTACATAATGTGTGCTTGGATCAGGAGTTCTCAAATGAGGGTGATTTTGCCCCACAGGGAACATTTGGCAATGTCTGGAACATTTTTGGTTGTCACAACTAAGAGAGTATGACTGGCATTTAGTGGAGACAGGCCAGGGAAGCTGCTAAGCATTCTAGAACGCAAAGGACAGCCCTCACAGCAAAGAATTATCCAGCCCAAAATGGTAATAGTGCTGAGATTGAGAATCTCTGGTTTAGCCCTTGCATCATTGTTATCTAGAACTTTGTTCCAAAAGAGGCTTTTGGCTGAGAGCAGTATATTTCTGTTAGGCTTTGTGCTTTTTCCTGAAATGGCATATGGAGATTTTAACAGGCACGGATCTACTTAGGCCACATGTGGATAATTGGGAATTACTCAACATAATTGCTTTTATGCAGGGCGTCTTGCCCAAATGACTAGATATAAATGCTACAGATGAATCACTTGATACACGATATCAAATTTCAATTACCCACAACTGAAAGGAAAGTCAAAGGGGGAAATTATTGTTTCTTTCTCAAACATCAGAATGAACACCAAAACATTTGATAATGACTCCAAGATGAAGGAGGAAAAGATGAAAGGAGAGAAATGAAAATATTTTTCACTTGTAGCCCCAAAATGCAAGTTACAGGAAAGTAAGCTCAGCCCAAAACAAGATACCTCTTGTGAGTAAGCTCAGCCCAAAACAAGGTTTTTCACAAGAGACACCTTCTTCATTCTAATCCCCAATTTATTCTCTCGTACATATTTTCCAAATGACCAATTTTGTGACTAAAGTTCAAAGAAATTGGGAATCCAACTGACTTTCTATTCTCTGCATTGGTATCCAGTATATAATGATCTTAGAGTTACCTATGATTTCACTGCTGTCCTTGGTTCTGAGCCTCAGTTTTCCCATCCCCACGCCCAGTGACATGGTTGGTCCCAAGGCCTCTTTCAGCCCTAACACGGCTTGATGCTATGTTAACACCTGCAACTATTACACACTCAGCTGGTACCTCCTAAGGCTAGGCTTCCAGAAAAATCTCTGACTACAGATAGGATGAATTCACAGTTCACTTACCTCCACTGGACACATAGTGGAATAAAATAATTCTCTTTTTAGTGCCTTAAAATCTGTAACTGTAGCATGTAAGTATCCAGGTAAGTATCAACATAATTTGGAAGCTGCATCAGTGATAAAATTGTAAAATTAACTCTCATTATCCTTCCTTATTGTAATAGATTTTATACCTATAAAATGAGTTGAAATATTCTGAAAACTTCCTTGAAAGAAAGCATGACATTTTCTTGAAGAAATTAAACACTAACAAAATTTACAGTAATATATATATAGTAAAATGTAAACATTTCAAACTTTGCTCATTTTAAAATAAGATTGCAAAACAAGACCATTTTTTTACTAAAACTCTGCCAGCTTTATTGGCAGATATTAGCCCTCCTGTAACTATTCTCTAGTTCTGTGGGATTTTTTTATAGAATAATGTGCTATTTAGAAGAACAGGTTCTCTATGCAGACTGCCCAGCTTTCAGAACCAGCTCTGCCATTTCTTAGCTATGTGATCTTAGGTGTTTATTAACCTTCTGAATATTAGTTCTGCAAAATGGGGATAATAGTAGTAACTCATTAGGTTGTTTTGATGATCTAGTAAGATCGTTCATGAAAAGTGCTTAGAACTGTGATAGGCACATAGCCCTTAATAATGGTACTCGATTTTCATTGTTTTTATCATTACCTTTATTGGCATTATTAGCATTCAATTAGCATGACTGTTTTCTATTCAGGGCATCCTATCATTCTGCCAGATCTTTGCCTCTGCTGCTGGTACTCCTAACATCATACTCTTTGGATACTACTGTCTATATGCAGTGATTGCCATGGGAATCCTTATCTCTAGTATGGGAATGAAACATTTTCCATGTTGGTTTTAAACTTTTCAATTCCCTACACACACAAAAAAAATTAGGTAACAACTTTAATAGGCTGTACTAGAGGGCAGAGGCCATGGACGGGCTGTGGAGTAGGAAAAGTAACTTATGACCATTGCACAAGCCCAGTGGTCTTGTGGACATGGCTCTCTCTCTTACACCTGGCAGGAACTTCCACTTGAACAAAGTCAAATCATTGTTCCCACATCTCTTCCCTGGGTCTACTCCAGACATCTTCATGCTGTAAAGTCTAGAAACAAATACCTCAGAGTGGGCAGATGCTTTTTACCCTCCTTCTGTCAATGTCTTTCTCCCAAATTTGCCTTTCAAGGTTGATGATGAAAACACTCAGTGTCTGTGGGAAGCCCAGTAGCGGAATAGCCTAACCTTATAGCCTCAAAAATACAGATAATATTTCCCATCAAAAAAACTGGATAGCCACATGTAGAAGACTGAAACAAGACCCACACCTCTCACCTCTCGCAAAAATCAACTCATGCTGGGTAACAGACTTGAACCTTAGGTGTGAAACTATTAGAATCCTAGAGGAAAATGTTGGAAATACTCTTCTAGACATCAGTCTAGGCAAAGAATTTATGAAGAAGACTCCAAAGGCAATCACAGCAGCAACAAAAGTAAACAAGTGGGACTTGATCAAATTAAAAAGCTTCTGCACAGCCAAAGAAACTGTCAAGAGAGCAAACAGACAACCCACAGAATGGGAGAAAATTTTCGCAAGCTATACATCTGATAAAGAGCTGATAACTAGAATCTATGTAGAACTCAGGAAAGTCAGCAAGAAAAAATCAAACAACCCCATCAAAAAATGGGCAAAGGACATGAACAGAAACTTTTCAAAAGAAGACAGAATAATTGCCAAAAGAAAAAATACTCAACATCTCTAATCATCAGGGAAATGCAAATCAAAACCACAATAAGATATCACTTAACCCCAGTGAGAATGGCCTTTATCACAAAGTCCCCAAACAATAAATGCTGGCGTGGTTACGGAGAGATAGGAACACTCCTACACTGCTGGTGAGACTGCAAACTAGTTCAACCTCTGTGGAAAGCAATATGGAGATACCTCAAAGCGATACAAGTAGATCTACCATTTGA
The DNA here is from genome assembly GCA_008750895.1 of Mirza zaza. Lineage (NCBI taxonomy): Eukaryota > Metazoa > Chordata > Mammalia > Primates > Cheirogaleidae > Mirza > Mirza zaza. Next base: position 206,485 of record VSMD01103362.1, on the reverse strand, counting down.
TTCAGCAATTCCACTACTGGGCATCTACCCAAAAGATCAAAAGTCACTTTATGAAAAAGACACCTGCACTCGAATGTTTATAGCAGCACAGTTCACAATTGCAAAGCTGTGGAAACAACCCAAGTGCCCATCAATTCATGAGTGGATTAATAAAATGTGGTATATGTATACCATGGAATACTACTCAGCTTTAAGAAACAATGGTGATATAGCACCTCTTGTATATTCCTAGATAGAGCTGGATCCCATTCTACTAAGCAAAGTATCTCAAGAATGGAAAAACAAGTACCACATATACTTACCAGCAAATTTGTATTAACAGATCAACACTTAAGTGGACACATAGGAATAACATTTATCGGGTGTCAGGCAGGTGGGAGGGAGGTGGAGGGAATGGGTATATACAAACACAACGAGTAAGAGGTGCAATGTTTGGGGAATGGACACGCTTGAAGCTCTGACTCGAGGGGGGAGGGGGGCATGGGCAATATACGTAACTTTAACACGTATACCCCCATAATACGCTAAAATAAAATAAAATAAAATAAAATAAAATAAAATAAATAAATAAAATAAAAAAAACTCTCACTCTCCAAATCTAGGAACTGATGAGATTCAGATAAAATTGATGTGATAAGTCTGTTTAGAGGAAAGGTATACATCAACTTCCAAACTCTTACTATTTGGTATCTAAAATTCAGGACCTGAATAGATTCAGATGTATCAGGATACTTATCTGAACTTACTATGGGAGCTCTCACCATCCTAACTTCAAAACTAAATAGATTTGAATAGCAAAAAATAAATTCATATTACATACTTCAAAGTTGGTGTATTTCCTAGAATCTAGATTTTTCCCCCTTATCAGTAACCTCTTCATTAAGATAGAAGAGAGGAAATACACATTTATCTCATGAAGGTGGCACACTCTAATATCAAAATCTAAAAAAGAGAGCACAACAAAAGAAGAAGGAAGAACTATTAAAAACTAGATTCCTCACGCTTGCTGTCTACAGTTTAAAAAGCATAATTTGGGGCTGCTATTTGCTTGCAAATAAAAACCTAAAGATAATCAAATATGATATCTCATAATATATGCTTCTGTTCTTCCAAAACCCTTATTTCATTCATCTCCCAAGAGGATAAAGATTAAAAACTCATCATAACATCTGAGGGCCAAAAAATTCTTAATTAAAAACCTCCCTAGTTAATTTTATTTTTCAGATTATATCTTTGATCAGGCTCTTTTAAAATTAAGATTTGGATTTATGCCTTGTTTCGGATTTGTTTCAGTATGATTATAAACATGCATTGATCTACGAATGAATAGGGCAGGGCCCCTTTTTATTGAGACTACCAAAAATCCACACCACTTAGAAAATTTTAAAAAACTAATGTTTGTCAATGGTTAAATAATAGAACTAATTTGTATCCATGTGTGCATGAGCTGTGACATGCATAATTAGTAGTACCAGCAGAAACCACAGCCACTGCAAACCGTCTGCTCTTCCCTGAGCCAAGTGACTCGTAGAACTCGGTCCCTTGAGCAAGTGGGTGGATTGGCCAGCTTAGAGTTAGTGAGTCAGATGGGAAATGGGGATTCAGATCCCTGAGAAGGGGCACAAAACATGTAGAACAGATGCCCACACAGATGGAGGAACAGGGGACGGCCAGGAACCAAAGTATTTAAAGGGCTTTTAGGTTTATTGAACACAAGAAGCTAATTGAATACGCTAAGAGAAGGAGCAAATGAATAAATACATAAAACCTGTGTTACCGTAGACAAGTCACATAACCTATGCAATCTGCACTTTCTCAATTCAATTGTAAAGTAAAAGAGTCAGAGTAGATGAGTTAAATATAAATCTCCTTCTACTTTCCAAATTTAATCATTATACACAAATCACCTCCTTTTACTCATTTGCACTTGAAAACTGTCAACTATATTGTTTAGTAGGGAAAGTAGTGAATTACAAAGGTAAAAAACTCATCTCTTAATGACCCATGACCGTCGTGGTGTAGTGCACCTTTGGCAGTAACTTCGTATTATGTTTTAACTATGCTATATTTTTAAATGAACAATTTCACTTCAGGGTTTAATTCAAAAATATAAAAGGTGACTGACCCAGAGGGAAAACAGTAAGAGAAACTAAAAAGAATAAACAAATCTGTATTTGTATCATAATCTTCTCATAGGGCATTACAAAAATCCATAAATTACAAGCTTCTTTGTCTCTTGAGCTATTGACCTTCAGATGTTGATAAAAAAAAAATTCATTCAATTTTGAGCAAGCCACTATTTCTGGAAACATCTTGCCACTACCACTTTATTAGCAGAAAGGGGAAATGAAGGCAACTGATAAAGGCCTTTATAAAAAATACAATGTATAATGTTTTCTACTTTCCACAATTTCAATCTAAAGATATAGTTTCAAGATCATGAAGTAAAGGTAAAAATGACATCAATTTAGGTAGAAGAAAATTGTAGAATTAGATCTATTTATTTGAACTTGATTTATTTTTTAAGCAGTATTTTATTAGTCTGGCTATGTTCTATCCTGAGGTTATAGAACTTATTTAAATTTGTACCATATAAAGAAGAAAGCATAGTTTTTCCATTCTCATAATGGTTCCTGTAGAATTACTATTTTCTGAATTTCAATTTGATACAAGTTATTCAGAGCAATTTAGATTATACCAACTGTTGGTTTTTATTGGCCATATCCAAGCTAGTCATGTAGAACTTGGGGTCCTTCAGGTACATTACAGTAAAAAGAATTGTCCTCTACTTCCTACCTTTTTAGCGAAAATTTGCATATTATTACTGGAACTACTTTGACACTGCACTTTATGTTATTTAAACTTGTATCATTTGGCATGTGGCCTTGCCCTAAGCTGGCTGATTGATCTCACTACTTCATTTTTATGAATGTCAGAATATCGTTTGAAAAGGAAATCTCATTTTTATTACCTGGATCCAACAAATGAAGTGGTTGCAAATGTGTTATGTGCAAGCTATAGAAGCCAATAAAATTCATTTTCTGGAAAGAATGAAAGCACACATAATAAGTCACTTCATCTTTACTGGTCTAAGAACATGGGCAGCATACACAAGCAAGAGAAGATTGTGAGGCCAATTGTTTCCTGGGAACTCATAGAGCTCCCCAGAGGAATGTAGGCAAAAAGAGGACAGTTCAGAAAAAACAAATATATTTTAACCAATTTTCTTCTGTTCTCTTTTCAGTGGCTTTATTACTTAACTCAGGGGTCCTCAAACTATAGCCCTTGAGCTACCTGCGGGTGTTTTTGCCTGTTTGTTTTTTTACTTCAAAATAAGATATGTGCAGCGTGCATAGGAATTTGTTCATAGTTTTTTTAAACTATAGTCTGGCCCTCCAACGGTCTGAGGGACAGTGAACTGCTCCCTGTTTAAAAAGTTTGAGGAGCCCTGACTTAACTAATAAGTTTGCTTTGCTGTATCTGTTCTCTAATGTTCCTATAGCATTAATCTTAGAGAAACTACAAGCAAAATGCTCAGATTTTCATGTAAGTCTGAAAAATGTCATTTTGTTTCACCATCAGATAAACTTTCACTGTGTCTGTTTAGATTTCAGAGAAGTTTATGGATGAGGTTTTTGAACATATCCTTTACATAGGTTTGGGAAGATCTATTTCCCATCCTTTGCTTAACCTCCCTTTTAGCACTAAGCCTCCTCCACAAATAACTGGTTTTACAAGCTATGAATGTTTCTTTTAATCACTGCAACAGAATTTTCTTTCAAAATACCCTTCTCTGACATTGCTCCCAGAAAAAAAAGTATCATGGTAGATGAAGCATAAAAAGAGAAAATTCTTTTGAAATGCTTCAAATGCTCAATACCTTTTAGAAGTTCCATTTAAAGGTAAAGAAAAAATAATTAGATATATACCACATCATATTCTCCAGTCATCTTTCTCTTAATTAGCAGAGTCCTTCCCTTCAGATGCTACTCAAGGAGAAAACTCCATTTAGTATTTATTAACACAGTAAACATATGGTAGGAGCTGACCAGAAGCCATTTGTGAATAACAGATTCTTTTCTTGGTGGACACTGCTGGTCTTCCAACAGAAAGAAGTGGATGAGGGCTCTCTCACATTACAACCATAGGATAATTTACAATACAAGAGTGAATTTGGCCAACTGAATTTGGCCATACATACAAAAAAAGCAAAAATAGCTCTATAGACAGTCACACATACAATCGTATCCCTGTTTGAAACCCAAATCAAGTCTTTACGTTCTGACCTTGGAGGAATGCAGACCCCACTTTGTCTAACGGGTTCATTTGAAACAGGTTGAACAATATTTTAGCAGTGGAACTCAGCTAACAGGCTGGTCAGAATCAAATAGCAAAATCCATGCGGCTGCCCACAGAACTAATCAGAATCCTACTCTACAGCCCTGTCCAGTTAAGCTATTAGGCTTTCTACAGGCTTATTTCCTGTTTGTACAAGGTGGTGGGGGGGGGGAGGTAGAGTGGGGAGGGGATCATGCTTGCACAGTATTTCCAGCCAAACTATACATCTCGAATGTGAATTCTTTTGCCAACATCCACTTGCAAAATTTTTAACTTTCTGGGATTGATCAGACATAATTAGCTGGCACCCTTTTATCAGCCATGTCTGAGACTTCCAGGGCTTTAATTAGTTTTTCAAATCCTAACCAACCACTGCTGGAGTGTGTGTTCCTGATTAGAGTACTACAAATGTTAATTAACTGATCCTAGGGTATAAAGTATACCCTGTGCGTATGTTTGTATTTGGGTGGGGTATGTGTCTGTGCTTTCCACTGCCTATGCAAAAGTACTTCAAAACAAATCACAATCAATACGATCATTTTCAAGGAAGATCTGGCCTGAGAGATGTGAATTAAATGTCACTGAATCAGTCCCTTTCCCCTTAAAAAAATTCACCACCCCAATTACTATAAATCGCACATAGGAATAACCAATAAACATTTCTTGAATTAAATTGAATTGACTTTTCTCAGAAAGAGCAGGATCTTCTCTCACTCCTGTAGGCTCCAACTCCAGAACAGCCAGCAACCACAGTGGAGCCTGATTTATTGTTTTGTTTTGTTTTTTTGAGACAGAGTCTCTCTTTGTTGCCCAGGCTAGAGTGAGTGCCGTGGCATCAGCCTAGCTCACAGCAACCTCAAACTCCTGGGCTCAAGTGATCCTGCTGCCTCAGCCTCCCAAGTAGCTGGGACTACAGGCATGTGCCACCATGCCCAGCTAATTTTTTCTATATATATTAGTTGGCCAATTAATTTCTTTCTATTTATAGTAGAGACAGCGTCTTGCTCTTGCTCAGGGTGGTTTTGAACTCCTGACCTCGAGCTATCCACCCGCCTTGGCCTCCCAGAGTGCTAGGATTACAGGCGTGAGCCACCGCGCCCGGCCCTGATTTATTGTTAAAACAGTTCACTGGCAAGGTCCCAGGACCCCAAAGTCAAATTCAGATAGGAGATAAATGCCCTTGTGGGGACTGACAAGACAGCCCTTATCCCAAGCCTCTTACTTTCCTTTAAATAAGATTTCAGTTTTTAAAAACTGTCATTAAATATGTTCCTAAGCCTTCATATGCCATGCATTTCCTCCACCTTGTTTTTATTCTTTAAAAAAAATGGTTTTTAAAATTGCCAGAGTTCTGCTCAGGAAAAGAAAAAAAAAAGATGCTTTTGAAGAGAGAAAAATTATTCACATTTGATAGCTCTTGCTGTAAGGATGTTCAGGAATCTGGAACAACCTCCTTCCAAAGCTTTCTGACTTTTACTGCTGGCAGACAATCCAATGGTGGCATGTCCTTAGTGTTTAGCCTGGTGGGACATTTCTGCTCGGCTCTCAAACTACGCAACTGCTGGGAAGCCGGCCAAACCAGAGTGTTCCCTGACAGGTCTAATTTATCTCCCAACTAACCTCTTCTTAGCTGGAGCTCTATTTCTCATACCAAACTATGGAGAAGGACCATGGTTGAGGACACAAGCTTCTTTAGTTGCTCATATTCAGAAGGAAAAAAGATTAATTCACTCCATTCTCTTAGTACTTAGCGGCCAAAGCAATTTGATATCAAATCAGCATTTCCAACGCATGCTACTTAGATATGAGTCAAAGGACACCTAACAGTACAAGGTGAACCTTTAACCAGACCACTGCCATGCGCTTCTTTCCTACCTTGCTTGAAAAGATCACCTTTAACCCCTGCTGCAGCTCAGATAATTCTCTATGAATAACACTAGCATTAAATAACAACATTGGAGTAAAATTATTTGTTTCTCTCTCTCACAATCATGCAAAATCTTTAAAATCAAAGGATTCACAATTACATCCTTAGCCCCTAATGCTATGCCTGGTAAATTGTCAGAATCCTCGGTTCCAGGGGTCTTTAAACATCATGCCCAGTTCCTCTTCCTGCTAGACAAGTTCTCAGTCCACCACATTTGCCCAGTGACTCCATAGCACAAGCCAAAAGGAGCTACAGGAGCAACAAAACAGTGGCTTCTGTGCCGTGATTTAAGTATCAGAGAAGATGAGCAGTACAAAGGGGTGGCTATTTCCAGTGTTCTGTATTTAAATGGCAAAAACAAGCCTCAGAAGACCAGAAACGGTGTGAGTTTCCTACCAGGCAGGGAAGGTGCTTGGCAATTTGGGTAGAGGAAATAACCAATTTCAAAAACAAAAGAAAGCGTGGAAAAAATGTAACAAAATAGGATTTCCCTAATGTAAGGAGAAAGTGTAAATCACTATGGTTAATACAAGGCAATTTTTCTAACTCTTCCACTATTTGAATACTGGAATAATTATTAGTCAATCAGTTAGTCATACTACAAATATTAAGTATGATATAAGTAAGGGTGTGTGAATAGATAGATAATCTGCCTTAACTTCAAAACTCATGTGTAGTTATGTGGACCAGGAAAGAAAAGTTGCCTGAATCAAGTAGTGAATTATATATTGACCTCATGCAGAGGAAGCAAGCAACTCTGAATGTGATGTGGGTGCCTGATTTCATATTTTTGTCTCACGTGCTTCCCTTTTAATTCTTAACTGTCAGAGAAATGAGATGAAAAGACAAAGGCTGACCCCTGTTAGCCTAAATTTTACATGCTATCAGTCCAAAAGAAGGGGAAAAATACAAATTAGAAAGATAGCAAAAGAGGAGCATACCAAGCTGAGAGAAGTGATTTTGTCCAAAGGTATGAAAGTTAGCACAAAAAGAAATTTACTGTTATAAAAATCACTTCACATTCAAGGCACTGGCATGTGACTGCCATTAACATGGTGAGGTCTATACACTGTAACAATGACAACTAAGACAAAATGGGAATTAACTGTCCCTAAATCATTGCAGTTGCACAGGTGTAGGGCTGTTAGATAAAATAGGGGGCACACACAGTTAAATTTGAATTTCAGATAAATAATAAATTTTTAGTATAAGTCTCTCCCAAATATTTCATGGGGCATGGCTTATCCTAAAATATTATTTGTTATTTGTCTAAAATTTAGGGTTAACTGGATAGCCCCTAGTTTTACTTGTTAAACCCAGCAATCCTACCTGGATGTCAAGCTATACCTGAATTTCAAAGCACATACAATGATACCATTCAGATTGTTATAAAATTAGAGTCAAAGGCCCAAACTCTTACAGATATTCAGAGGTTAATCCACAGTTTGCAAAAACTGAATCACACTCACTTCCTGTATGGCAGGAAAATGTATTAGGAAAATTGCTCAGGATTCTTCTCATCCTCCAGTACCCAAAGTGCCAGCCACACCATGGCCCTTGCTTTTTACAGCGAAACAGTCGTTGCAAGTGCAAAGTTGCCTCATGAAGTTCCAGTGCAGTGAATAGGGTGATGTGAGTGGGCCACCTTGGGCACAAAGTTTAGGGGGGTTCCCAAAAATTCAGCAATCAAAATCAATAACGTTTTAATGGAATACTGTTCATAGATTTTTTTAGAGTAGTTTTGGGTTTATAGCAATATTGAATGGAAGGTACAGAGATTTCCCATGTACCCCTGCCTCTACACATGCATAGCTCCCTACCCCCATTATCAACATCCCCAACAGAGTGGGACAGTGGGCACAACTGATGAACCTATGTTAATACATAATGAGCACCCACAGTCCAGACTTTATAGTAGGGGTCACTATTGGTGTACATTCTGTGGTCTGCATCTACCATCATAGTCTCATATTGGAAGAATTTCCCTGCCCTAAAATCCCCTGGACTCTGCCTACTCATCCCTCCCTCCCACCCTTCACCCCTCAACCCCCACCTCCAAAACCCTGGCAACCACTGATTCTTTTACTGTCTCTATAGTTTTGCGTTTTCCAGAATGTCATATAGTTGGAATTACATAGTACATTGTCTTTTGATATTGGCTTTTTTCACTTAGTAATATGCAGTTAATGTCCCTCCATGTCTTTTTGTGGCTTGACAACTCATTTCTCTTTATAGCTGATTAATATTCCATTGTCTGGATGTGCCACTGTGTATTTATCTATTCATCTAGTGAAGGGTATCTTGGTTGCTTCCAAGTTTTGGCAATCATGAATAAATCTGCTATAAACATCTCCGTGAAGGTTTTTGCATGGACATAAGTGTTTAACTCCTTTAGGTAAATACCAAAGATATTTTAAAATAAAATTTAATGTAAAAAAAGTCCATGATGAGGCCGGGCATGGTGGCTCATGCCTGTAATTCTAGCACTCTGGGAGGCCGAGGCGGACGGATTGCTTGAGGTCAGGAGTTCGAAACCAGCTTGACCCATCTCTACTATAAATAGAAAGAAATTAATTGGCCAACTAATATATATAGAAAAAATTAGCTGGGCATGGTGGCACATGCCTGTAGTCCCAGCTACTCGGGAGGCTGAGGCAGCAGGATCGCTTGAGCCCAGGAGTTTAAGGTTGCTGTGAGCTAAGCTGACGCCAGGGCACTCACTCTAGCCTGGGCAACAAAGCAAGACTCTGTCTCAAAAAAAAAAAAAAAATCCATGATGAACAAAATATCAAAAATTGAGATGAAGACAGGATCTGCTGTAGCATCTGGGTGACTGCTTCTTACATACCTTCCCTGGTCCCTTCAAGACACTGATGAACCCATGTTCACCGTGAAGCTCTTCCTGTCTGCTCCAGTGACAGTAACATCTTCCTCAGCTCCTGTGGTCCAGGTACTGTATGTGGTTACCTTTGTAAGCTAGAATGAGATTCCCTGAAACCAGCCCAGGGCCATCACTCACACCATCAGACTGTAGGGTGCACAGTGGGGCTGTAACTAAAGATACACCATTTCCATTGTAGCCATCATAGAGTAGGACAATTTTCTGACAGATGGAAATAAAGTGTCTTCATGAAAGTATGTTTTTCTTTAGTTAACATTAAAATGTTGTATGGACAAGCAGTGACTCCATGACTTCCAAGACTGTGTCTTAAATTGTAATGCATGTCGAACCTCTCTTAGCCAGAGAGTGCTGTCTTTCAAGATGGAAATATGCGATGTTTGCTCACCCTCATTTTGATTACAGACAGTCCTTTTCCTAGAGGGGAACATGGACCCCACAAATAAACATATAAGCTGAAACTAGGCAAAGTGATCTTAATAATCAATGGGAAAAATTCCAATTGTTCCATGACTTTTAAAATTTTTTGTCAAAATAGTAAAAACTATTTACTATTGGTTATAAATATATATGGAAATGAATAATTAGTAAAACTACTATTTAAAACGTTAGAAACATAGAGAATTAAAATGTTTTACTTCTTTAAAAAAAAAAACTTGACCCAGCAATTCCTTCTCTAGACATAAAGGAAATGGAGTTAGTATCTCATATAAATATCTGCGTGCTCATGTTCATTGCAGCATTAGTCATAATAGCCAAGACATGGAAACAACCTAGGTGTCCATCCGTTGGTGAATGAATAAAGAAATTGTGATACATGTATTAATATGTATAATGGAATATTATTCAGCTTTAGAAAAGAAAGACAGACCACCACTTGCCACAATATGGATGGACCTGAAGGATATTATCCTAAGTGAAATACACATACACGGAAAGAAAAATACCGCATGTACACACTTATACGTGGAATCTAAAAAAAGAAAAAACAACTTGAATAGCTAGAAACAGAGAGTTCTATGTTTGAATGCACAGAAACAGAGTTTCTATGGGGACATAGGAAGATTTGAGTCAAAAGGTGTGAACTTGAAGGTATGTAGGATGAATAAATCTAGAGATTTAATATACATCATGAGGATAATATTTAATATTGTATACTCAAAATTTTCTAAGAGAGTATATTTTAGGTGCTCTTACCACAAAAAAAGGAGAGATGATGGATGTGTTAATTTACTTGACTGTAGTAACCATTTCATATGGTTGTATGTAGTAACCATACATATGATGGTTACTACAAAAAATATATATTATATATTTATTATAATATATAATTATTATATATATATTATATATAATATATATATCAAAAAATCATGTTGTACACGTTAATATTGTCAATAAAAAAGAAGAAACTACTTACGATTAACTAAATTACGATCTCCCCACCCATTAACAACAGCAACAGCAAACTTCACCAACCTAAGAGTAGTTCAAACAGTGCTTGGCTTCTTCTCATCTGACAATTTACAGTATAAAATGAACATCTTTTCTAAGTCTTGGTGAATTGTCATACTCCTTTCTAAGTATGGATTGGCTTTTAACACTTTATTTTTTATGCTTCCAACATCATGGATTATCTCTGAGAGTTCCTCTAAGGTGAAGCTTTTTTGCCAGTGTCACTTCCTCTGGGACATCTTCATCCTTTTTGTCACAAACACTCTCTCCATTTATGTCAGTAAATTCTCAGCCACTAAGTCCCCCTGACTGCACTGTCCTCACAGTGGATAAATGGGGGCAGTGTGCCCGTTTCCACAGTCAACTATTGCTTCCATAATTTCATTTACTTTCAATGCAAATTTCACTCCCAGCCTCATCACTTTTGTTTCTCTGAGACACTTTCATCTTTGTTGGTCAATTTCCTCTTCCTACTAACTAGTTTTGTGAAATGTCATGTGGGTTTATCACTGAAAACAAGGAAGCAGCAATACAACCACATACTTAGCTCTCTGCGTTTGAACTGAAAAACTGATGCTTGGTGACCAACCACCAACAGATTTCAAAAGAAATGACACGATTGGTCGTTGATCAAGATGCATATCTCTTATTTACACAGTGATTTTTAGACTAAAGAGCTAGTGGTGAAGTTTGTACTTCATGCAGTTACACATGGTTAGTAGGCCTTGGTATCTGAAATTTGAACCACATTGTGTGTTATTCAACTAGACTATGGTAACTGAAATTTGTGCCTGTTGGAACTATAAAATAAGAACTGCCTGTATTCTAATCTCTCTCTTAACACTTCTAGCATTAAAATAAAATTGGGTGAATATAAACCAAGTTACATGATTGAATTTGGCAGATTTTTCTCCTGTTCCCATTCAAAATGTATTTTATACAATGTATATTTTCTTGGTCCTCACTTTTCCCTTCCAAAATCATGTTAATATTCTAATGACTTTATCCATGCTATCATACAGAAAGATAAAGGCTATTCCTAAGGCCCATTCTCCCTGCCAGCCAGCATGTGCATGTTTATTGCATAACCCTCAGCATCGATGCTGAGGCCAACACCTTTCCAACCTCTTTCTAGCATGCCTCTATAAAGATTGGAGCCAGGGAAATTTCAGAATGCATTTCATAGTCTCCCCTGAAATGAGGATTCTCCAAGTGAACTAACATCCACTAAGGAGATACAGCTACTGAGACCTGGAAGATGGAAGTCAACACCATGAACTTCAAGCTCTTCTGTGTTCTCCTGTGGTGATAATGACAGGAGAGCATTTTTATAAGGTTTAGTCTCTAGTTTTGTGGGTGCCAAGAAGCAGGAACAGCAGCAGCAGTGGAATTCACTGAAAGAGTCCCATGCCATGGAATAGCATACAAGCTTGGTTATCTGACATTTCTGAAAATCACATAAGCAGCCTTATATCCCATAATAAATCCTTTTCTGCTTTAACAAGCTAAAGTCAAAATTATTATTTATAGCAAGCACCCTGAGAGATACAGGTATTAATTTGCAGACTAGCTTAAATGATGCTCCACAGCCATCCCTTTCTTTCCTGGGTAGATTTTTCTAAGAGATTAAAAAAAAAAAAAAAACAGTTTAAATGAAAAATAAATTATCTTAGACACCAAACAAAAATAGTTCAACCCAAATCAAATGAACCATGCATGTTCTATCTTCAGCTCATCAAATTTCTTAAACTTACATCAGTGAGGCAGAAAATTCAGACACTTTTAAGTTCAAATGTTCTGATTTTCCCACTTGATTAAAATTGACTCCCTGAGTATCTGTATCTCCAGTTCTCAGTTCTTTATACCTACATGTTATGATTTTATCTTAAAATTAGAACCCTTGTCTTCTACTAGTTTCCAGGCCCACCAAAACAAGCAACACAAAAGGATGGAGATGAAGTAAAACAAAGATTTACAAAAACAATAAGAAATCTACTGGCTACTTTATCTGTTCAAAAGAGGTGGACCACAGTTATTATGGTTCCAAAAGAAGAGAAAAAATTAATACATAAATGACTTTTAAAATGCCACAGGGACATTTATCTCCAGTAAAACCTCAGGTTTATTCTTTTAGTCTAAAAGTGGTGAAAATATCATATTTCTTACCTTTCTCTCTGTTGCTACAGCTAATGTTTAGAATTAGAGCCAGGCAGGTGAAAGACCTACATTTTTATCCACATCCGATACCAACTACCTCTGTGAATTTGTCAGTCATTGAAACCTGAGTCTCTATTTCCCAACCTATAAAATGAGGACTGTGGTCTAAATGGTCTCTAAGATTTCTTCTAGTGCTAACCTAGTTTCTTTCTATGATTTGCAATGTAAAATGCATATAGGCCAGAACCAAAAAGTGCCACCAGGATTATGATCTCATTGTATGTATCTACAAGAGAAAATAGCCACCAAGGGAATGGCAGCCTTCAGCTCTATGCAGGATTTCTAAATAATAAAAGATTTTATCATTCTGAGTTATAAAATTTCATTGTACTCTCTTTACTATAGGTATGTTTTCAGCTAAATGAGTTATATTAAACTAATATTTATTGAGGGATTTTTATTTATCAAATATTGCCAACACTCTACATGTGTGGTCTCATTTGTCACAACAACCCTATAAGTATTGCCGCCTCCTCCCTTTCATTACAGATGAAACAACTAAACAGAGAAAGGATGATGAACTCAATCCAGGAAATAGAACTACTGAATAGAAATGCAATACACTTAGCCCTCACTAACCAACCTCAATCTGTTCCTGATGAACTGCCACCAAGTGAAAAACCATTAAATGAGAATACTTCTATTTATTTTAATGGAAAGAAACATAATACAGTCCATCCCACATAAAATATACAAACAATTTTATAAATAGAAGAATATAAAAATTTAACAATGAAACCAAGTTTATGTAAGTAATAAAAAAGTGGGAAGAAAATAAATTTAGCATGTACATGAAAAATTAAGAGAAAATACAGGATACTTATAATATCATGAAAGTTCACTGCAGTCAACCAAGGAGGGCGTGGTGATGGCTGATGAAAAGAGGAAGGAGGTGGCATACTTTGGAAGGTCCATTTTTCCTTCTGCACCATTTTATTCACCAAATTTTTCTATTTGGGGATGGGGCCTCATGCTCACCTCCTGCATTCAAAGTACGCTTGGTTATAGCACAGAAAAAACAAATTAAGGAAAAATAAAAGCTAAACACAGCATTTAAAAATACATAAAACAGTGCCACAGACTGACTCAGGGTTCATCTGCTTCATCTTCCTCATTTGGTCACATACACAACACACATACACAACAGAAAACTTAGTAGGTGCTTCTAGTAACGGTACATATTTCAGGTGCATTCTCTATGTCATTACTCAACTAGCGCCTGCCATGATGACTAACAGGTGAGTGTGCTTTTGCTTGAAATGTTAACGTTGAAGTATAAATTGCTTATAGCATATTTATTTAACGTGTTCTGAGGTAAAAAGTTCATACACTGACAAAATAAAAGGAGCTGTCTAAACACTACTATAGCAAACACTAGTTCATTCAACATTGATGACATGCAGAAAGTTTGCATGACCTCCCAGCTGACATATAACCACATCAGTCCAAGGTCGGATGTGGTTGGCCTAGTAGATAGCTATCTGTTAGAAGCACTAGACCACAGTAGCTTAGTAATGCCTAGACTTAGCTAGGCTGAATTATAAACCCCAGAATTCCCTTTCTAGTTGGGTTGAGCTAAAAGGGATGTTCTCTCACAAGACATGGAGCATGGAAGGGGGAGGCAGCAGCAATTTAACATGCACACCTTTTCCCGGTATTCAGCCAAACACTAACCCAGGTGCCGCTGTGGAGAAATTTTGCAGGTGTATATAAATTCCCTAATCAGGTGACTTTAAATTCACTAGAAGGGACATTATCTTGGGTGATCCTGATTTAATCAGCTGGAATTGCTTCAAAAGATGGCTTAGATTTTCCATAGGCCAAAGGGCCTAGCCAGCTGTTGGGGCTACAATTGCCCCCTCCCCCTTTCTCTTGGATCTCCCTTCCTGTCTGTCTGTTAAGCACTCACCTAGACCCCTTGGGGCACCAGCCTACAGGTGATCGTCCCTTCCTGACTGCCTGTCCTGTGGTCTTTGGGTGTGCTTAACCAGCTGCACAGTTACTAATTTTCTTAAAATATGTATCTACTGGTTCTACTTCTTGGTTGAACTCTGATACACAGAATATAGTTGTAATTTGAAGATTAGTTAGAAAACCTGTTGCATCAATGGGCACCTACATTCTACAGGTTGAACAGGTTGGCTTATAGGTACAGGAATAGCATGTAAGACTATCCGCTTTTATTTATTTTTAACTCAGAGAGAGAAATAAAGTAAGAAATTAAGCTTGTCCACTATTTACAATACAGATTAAATCTCATACTCTCATGCAGGCCCTATGTCAGGAGGTCACTTGTCAGTCCCAATATGTGAGGCGTCCTGAGGGAAGACTACAGAATTTCATTGTATGCAGAGACTGACAGCAGAATCCTTCTCATTCCCTAGAAGAAAATAACACATTGGTACTGTGGCTTATATAGTAACCACTATTACCAATGCATGGATTTATGAAATACATAATGGTAACTGATTTATATTAATATTTACAAAATAGACAACTAGTTTAAAAGGCTGTGGCAAATAAATTGAATTGAGTAAATATCAATAATCCAAGCACAAACAAACCATGGGAAAGTGGCAAAATCAACTCTTCCACCCTCAATACAGGTTCCTCTTAGCTATAAATTCAGGTAAGAACACTGATGACAAAACAGATTTGATAAGGAATTGTGGGGAAAGATTTAATTACCAATAAGACTATTGGAAATATAGTATATGTATGTACATTTAATATATACCCACATACACATATAAAATAGTGAACCTTATCCTAAGTGTACATTTTTCTTGAGATATTATGAAACCATCATAATGAAAAATAATTTTTTTCTATTATTTATTCAACTCTAGCTAATCCTAACTAATTTCCTTTTGGTGAACATTTTATAATGTATGCAAAATATTAGTAAAATAATATCTTAAATAATCTAAAAATAAGTAAATAAAAACTATAGGTACATGCATAATTTTTAAAGATATTATAAAAAGATTAACATCTTTCTCCATTCACCCCTAACCCTTGGACACAAAGTTACAATCAGATAGGAGGAATAAGTTCTGGTGTCCTATTGCCCAGTAAGATGACTATAGTTAACAACAATGTATTATATATTTCAAACTAACTAGAAGAAAGGATTTTGAATGTTCTCACTACAAAGAAATGATAAGGGTTTGAGATAATGGATATGCTAATTACCCTGATTTAATAATTACACAATGCATAGATGTATGGAAACATCACATTGTACTCCATAAACATGTACAATTATGTGACAATTAAAATGTTTAAAATCTTAAAAAATAAAATTTATTTTTAAAATATTAACATCTTTCAAAAGTTCTAGAATATTGGCTTTTCTCCTTTTTTCTCTTGTTACCCCTTTGAGATTCTAATAAAAGACCTAAAATGACGGATTCAAATCAGATAATCTTAGATATTCCTGCTAGCTTTACTCTTTAGTCTATGACTCCCTAATAGCCTTTCTTTATTCATTACTTTTCGAATTCCGTGACCCATCTCCTGTTACAAATTTTTTCTTATTTAACAAATGACCACCTTCTTATTATGTATTCATCTCATAGCCTCCACAGTGATCAAGCTATGTTTTTCTTTTGCACAAGGGTAAACTTTAAATTCCCAGACTTTCTCCTTTGAACACTACCCGGTGTCTCATTGCGTTGCCTGGAACACAGATGCCACCAAGGTTAAAAATCACCCCAAGTCAACCAACAAGATAAAAGGAGCTTGACACCCTCACACCACAAAGCTCTCACTGTCCCGGCCCTGTAGTCCATGCCTGAACTTTTCATGAGAGAACAAATAATTCTATCTTGCTTATGCCATTACAATTTGATATTTTACTATCATATACAGTTTAATTTAGTATTAACTATAAACACAAACATTTACATAATATGTTTTATGAATATATAAGTAGTATCATAATATATTATCCTGTGGAATAATAACATATCTCGACAACCTTTCCAGAATTGGAAATATAGAGCGACTTCATTTTTTTTTAATGGCTGCCTCTGTTCAATTAAAATACCATACGTAGAGTGTGTGCACTATATTTTATGTAACCATTCTCCATTGGTTAAGCTTGTTTTCCAGCTTTGGTTATTATAAACAAAAGCCAAAATCAACATCCTTGACTATGTCTCCTTTCATGCATATGAGAGGATTTCTGTATAATCAATTCCATGGTAAAATTGCTGAGTCCAAAAGTATTCATATTTCCATTAAACTCCATGTTGCCTTCTAAATATTTTCCTAGTTTATTCTCTAACCAGTAATATCCAAGTTGTCAATGAAAGTGATATACAACAACCTAACCCATTTTTTTAACCTTTACAAGCCCCCTAAAACATTCCTTTGTTAAGAAGCTTATAAAACTCCCTGTACTTTTTCTTTGACTGTGTAGCATAGTGTTCTGCATTTTAATTGCCATAGTAGCTCATTATTTACTTTTTAAATAATTTCTAAGATATGTCAACTAAAACTGCTCATGTTACTACAAATCAAAAGTTGAAAAACTTTTTCTATAAAGGTCCTGTAGTAAATATTTTAGGCTTTGTGCACTAGATCAACTCTGTAGTAACTACTCAACTCTGCTATTGTAGCACAAAAGCAACTCTAGACAATATGTAAACAAACGCATGTGACTATGTTACAAAAACAGATAGTGGGCCAAAATGGGCTGTAGTTTGTTACAAATTATAGTCTACCCATTATTTACCTTGATCTGAAAAATAGAACTCATGACTAGCCAGAGATTAGGCTTGTGTAGCAAGAAATTAAACCTAATTTAGTGCCCAGCACACTAAATGTTTGCTGAATTAATAAACAGGAAAGTCATGTATGAAGACTGAATAATTTCACATCTAACAAAAAAGGAGAATACCTCTATAAAAAATTATTACAGACAAAAAAATAGCAAGATGATATCTTCTGTGTATTCTCACTAAGGTATAAGAATAGGTGTGTTATATAAAATAGGAGTGGGGATTCATCAAAGAAAAAATGTTGAGATGAATGCACAGATGAAAAAGGAGCCGGCTAGAGAAACTCAAAATGCAATCACAGAATTTGTCTACTTTCCAGGCAATAAGGTACAGAATTAAGATGTATTCCCACACATCATTTTGAATTTTCTGACTACAAATGAGGTTATTTTCTTTCTAATTCAGCATTTCTTTGATAATTTATCAAAGATTAATATTCATTCAAATAAGTTTAAGTTGAGTGCCTACCATATGCCAGACACTAGGCAAGGAGCTCTCCATCATTGTCTCATTCAATTGCAACAACAGTATGAATTCAGTAAGGCACCCCCCCTCCCCACCATTTTACTTATCATGAAATGAAAGCTGAGAGCAGTTAAGTAACTGTACCAATGTCACAAAGCAGGTATCTTACTTAAAGTAATGCTGACTCTTCAAAAATATGGGCTTACTGGTAACTGAGTATAATATATAAAATATATAAGCTACCTAGTTATTTCAGTTATCTTTGGTACATATTAACAACCACTTTATATTCTCTGATGGTTCTTTGAGTAGAATGGGGGGGGGGTGCTCCTGTTCCCTGTGATCACTGCTGGGTAGCAGTTATCTGAGCATTTGACTGGGCCAGCTCCTACATGGAGAACAACCCTGGCTGTAGTCCCAAGCTGAGGATGTCAACTGAAGATGTCTCAGTTCTTCTGCATGTGACATGGGCTTCTCACAGTATGGCAGTTCGGTTCCAAGAAGCAGGAAGTGATAGGTGCCAAACTTTTTGCATCCTGAGCTAGAACATCTTTTCTAGCCAGTCAAGATCAGCACAGATTCAAAGAGAGGGAAAAAAGCTCTACCTCTTGATATGAAGAGGGACAAATTCATATCAAAAATGAATAAACTATTGGTGGCCATCTTTGGAGATAATCATCACACAATCATTCATACTACTAGATGAACAATAAATAAACATAATACAAATTGTTTCTCATTTATATATGACAGTCTAAAGTGAAGGAATCCTGGTCATCAGGAATCATCTGCTCTCTTCAGCAGTGATTTGGAGACCAGGTCCTTTCTACAATCTACAGGCTCATAATCATTGTCATCTAGCAAGGAGAGTGAAGGACAGCATAGAGAAGGCACCCCGCTTCATAAAAGTCTCTGAGGAAGTGACACATTAATTCCCTTGACAACTCATAATCAGTAATCATATAATCACACCCAAGTATGTGCTGGGCTAGCGAATCTTCTTAGTCACTGGCTGGACAACCATTCCACCATTCTCCCCCTCTCCCAATAAAGACGATTTGGCTAATCATCCTTGCCAAGGCTAGTAAGAGGAAAATCTAGGACTGGAACCTAGGTCTATACAATTCTGGAACATATGTTCTGTCCATTGTGTCTACAGGAAAGAGAAGTGCCTGCTATAAAGATCTTATGGGAGGAGGAAAAATAAACTGAGTAAAAACTAGTATAATTGCTACAATTAAGATACACATTAGGTATATGGGAGAATATTTTGGCATAGAAGAATATGAGGAGTGGCAGAAATTGAGGTTAGAGAAATGAGAGGGAGGCAGATGGAGAAAAAGTCTAAATGTAATGATAAACTATAGAAAACCATGCAAGAATTTTAAGGAGGGGGAATATCGTGTTCATATGATCCAATGAAAACATTAAACAATGGGTCCTCGATAATACCTTGAATCCTTTTGTCATGACAAAGGTAATTTATCCAGGTGAGAAGATATTCTCATGAAAAGGATTCAAATTATCTCTATTATTGACACCTTGTACATTATTTCTCTCATAACCTGTCTACGCTATTCTTTCCAGTATGAAGATCATTCTTCTAAGTAGAAAAGACAAAAGGAAAATAGAATTTCAAACGTTTTTCCTCTTACAAAAAGACAGTTTGTTCTTTCTGTTTCACATATAGCTTTACCATTTTAAATTCCCATAGAATTTTTTAGCATTAATTCCAACTGAAAGGACCAAGTAAGATATCACAAAGCACTTGAGATAGTATTTAAAAGATGAAGCAAATGGTCTGACAATGAAACAAAGGGCATGCACTCATGAAATTCCATGAAATCTTTTTGGAAAAGGCTCACAAACTGACTTGCTTAAGAATAGTTTGACAGAAACATAATTTAAAATATGGGAAAAATATTTTGAGACCATATTTAGGAGTTCCTGGAGTGACATAATTATGTTTTACTTTGTGCTTTAAAAAAATGCAGAAGCATTGAACAGCTTTGTGGAGATTCATCCTCTCTAAGCTATGTTTTTAGAGGGTAATTGGAGTACGATTTGAAAGAGAATTAAAATTAAGATACCTAGACCAGTTAGGAGTTTCTTACAGTCATAATAAACTACAGTCAGGGTGGGGCATGAAAAGGTGGACCAGGCAATGGCAGAAGAGAGTGTACATTGCTGAACACTACAAAAGAAGTAGAGGAAATTGAAATCAAGGCTGAGGATTCTCAGTAAGGAAGCCTAGTGTATGATAAAGCCATGAACCCAGGTAGGTCACACCTGTGCTTGGGAGGTTTAGGGGGCAAATTTATTTTGACAATTTGAAATACAAGTTGTGTCAAGATATCAATATGGAATAGCAAAGGAAAGATTGGAAATTCACATCTGGTGACCAAGAGAGAGATCATGGTCACATAAATGTGAGAACAAGAAAAGCTGGTCCTGGTTTTCTAGCTACTGGTTCCTGGAAACTGATTTTTGGCACTATCTTCCTGAGCTTTAGTCAACAAAGTCTTCCACTTACATGTGGTTTATTTGCTTGGGATTTTAACGATGATGGCTATATGTGGGTGTGTTTCTGCACACACATGCACACGTGTGTGCATTTTTTTCTTGACTAATGGAAGAAAATAAAAAGAAATGAAAATGATAATTATTGACTCAATACTGGCCAAGTCACTAGTTTAATGCCCCAAGACACTCAGCCCCAGGCCAGTAACAACTGACTCATCCATAACAAGAAGAATGTATTTTCTGCAATGGTAAAAAATGCCACCTAACACAAAGTCTTTTCCAGTGCTGTCACTTGACCTTTACTTGTACTCTAAAGGATTACTGCGCAGCAGAAAAAGCACATAGTCACTGTGGCTATATAAAATTAACTTTTTTATATTCTCCAAATCACAAATTCCTACAGACCAAAGCATCAGCTACTGAATAAAAAAATGAAAATATGATCATGAAACAAAACTCTTTAAAGTGCTTATGAAATTTGAAGTTAATAAAAGTCACATGAAAGAATCCCTTGTGTGTGTATATATATATATATATATATATATATACATACATACATTTACATTTTAATGAAAATTGAGCACTTTTTAGAAAGGATAGACTTTTAAAAGCATCTAAAAAGAAATTCATATCAAAACCAAGGCCTGGATTTCTGAAAACTCTTCTGGTCTTTCAAAACATACATCCTCAGAAATTCTTCAGAGAACTAGAATTCATAGACATATTTCATTCTTCCTATCCCTACTCCTTATCTCCCTTTTTTATTCTAATTTACAGCATTTGCCAAGCCCAGATAGGATGGAAGTAATATAAACAGGCAGCTATGGGCAGATTTTGTTGTAAATATAGAAACTAAAGGCTTGGAGCAATATCTGAATCCTGTTCACTTGGCAGTGATGTAGATGTTCAGACAGGACAAACTTTCACTGGAAGGTATGGCTATAAATAAAAATTTTCACAAAGAGAAAGTAACAAAATGGCGTCTCTTTCTACATGAGCCTGCAAATGAGATGGGTCCTTTTCTCCACCCTGGTAATCAGATTTGAGTTGGGTTCCCTAATCTTTAGATGAGAGACATGTAAACTCCTAGTTACAACCTGGAGCAAAACCCCTCACTATTTATGAGAATTAAGATATTTCATAAGTAAGTAGTCAGAGAAACTTAAAGGCAGTTCAGCTAGTTGGCCTAAGGATGAATTGAGGATAATAAAGGTGCTCTCTATTGGCCCAGAATCCATCACCACCAATGCCACTGCCACCTCATAGGAACAAGACCACTGCCCTGTCCTGCTTTCTGTCACCTTTTCGGTCTCAACCATGGCAATGGCAATTTAAAACCATTTTGCTGGAATAAAAACTGGTCCAGAGAACTGACTGGTCATGCAATTTGTAGGGGTCTCCCTGATTGAAAAACAGTGATGACTCAGAAATAATGAATAACTGTAACACTTTTCAAGGAAGAAATGACCATCCTCTTCAACTAGAAACGTATGTGACTCATATGTTTTAAGAGCTAGGAAGCTGAAAAATGATCAGTGTTGACAGAAGAAAGGAGAAGTAGTGTCAGAGGCTGATGGCAGAGTAAGGAAGCAGTCAGAGGACGAAACCAAAAATTCATATTATCTAGATAAACAGCATATTGAACTGGGCTAGTGGAGATGAGGAAGTTGACTGAGAAATAGAGATCTTGCTTTCAAGTTTCCATCCTGAGGGCTCTGTACATGATCTGAAACAAGTCCCCAGCACTGAAGCAGCCTTTCCAGGATTTCAGAAGGCACATCCCCTTTGTAGAAGCATCAGAATCTCAGATCCTTTGTTTATGGCACAGACTGTTTCACAGGTGTATACTTATCTCCAAACTCATCAAGTTGCAAACATTAAATATGTACAGCTTTTTGTATGTCAGTCATACCTCAGTACAGTTGTGTAAGCAATTTTTTTTAAAAAAAACTCGTATCTTCTTTTAATACAGAATTATATAAAATATAGATATTTCTTCTTTTTTAAAATATAAAATAATATGTTAAATGTAACATGTTGAAGTACACACACCACACTCAGATAATGTACTTTGTCCTTCTAAGAACATCTTCTAGAATCTAATAGTCAACGGGTACGTCCTTCCAGGTGATTAGAGGTGCTAATGTAATTAGCCATTATGCTGCTGCGTGCTACAATGTAGATTAGATGGAAATTGTCAACTGTAGATTCTGATTTGGGAGTCAGCCCCATAGACATTGGTTTTCTGGCCACACTGCTGCCAGAGTTCCCATTTCTCCTCAGAAAACAAATCTGATGGCATTATGTATCCACTTTATAAACCACCACCTCCTTCCTTTTGCCAAGAGGATGAATTCCAAACTAAATGCAATATATACAACCCTTCACAGTTGGTCCCAGCTTGCCATTTTGATCTTACCTTCCATTACCCACAACGTTTTACAAAACCTGAACTCTGGCCAAAACCTGAACTCCCTCCTTTCTATTGATGACTTATCTGTATAGTCTATTATCTCTAACAGGAAATAGCCTTCTTTTCTCTTTGTTGCAAAATGCATGCTCCTTCTTCACAACTCTGCTTAAAGTTCACAACTTTTGTGGGACCTCCACAACTCCTCTAAGCAAAACTGGTCACCCTGTTCCCTGCCCCCACAATATCCTCCTGTAGCATCCATGAAATTCTTTTCCTAGATAAGCCCTCACATATCTGTATCTTCCATTTGACAGAGAGATCCTGGAAGAAAGGTCTTCTTACTCATCTTTTCTCCAAATAAGCACTCAACAAATGTTTGTAGAGTTATAAAAGAGTCAATAAATGAATGAGAAGTAAGATCCATAAGGAGGTCATTTGTCTGAGGGAGTGGATGGTACATGAGGCCCTGTGCCAGCATACTCACCCATTCATAAGACACCTCTCCTCTGTGAAAGTCAAGATAGATACTATTATAATCATCCCTATTTTATAGGTGGGTAAACTGAGGTACCAGTTACTCAAGTGAATTCCCTATGGTCTCACAATTAGCAACTAAGAAGCTAACATTAACACACATGTCAGTGGCTTCAAAGCCCATTCATTAACACATTAACCACCAGATTATGCTGACTTAGTGTTTACATACTCTGACAATCTAATTGAAGAAAATGGAGACACAAAGAGCAACTTACCAAAAGAAATAAATAAAGGGTGTCCAAATAGGGAAAGAGGATGTCAAACTATCCCTGCTTGTTGATAATATGATCTTGTATCTAGAAAACCCTAAAGATTCCACCAACAAACTCCTAGAATTGATAAATAAATTTAGCAAAGTCTCAGGTTATAAAATCAATGTACACAAATCAATAGCATTTCTATTATATACTAATAACAGTCTAGCTGAGAGTCAAATCATGGACTCAATACCATTCACACAGCTACAAAGAAAATAAAATACTTAGAAATACATTTTATCAAGAAGGTGAAAGATCTATAGAAAAAGAACTACAAAACACTGATGAAAGAAACCTCAGAGGACACATTCAAATGGGAAAACATCCCATGCTCACATACTGACAGAATCAACATTGTTAAAATATCCTTATTGCCCAAAGTGATTTAGAGATTCAATGCAATCTCCATCAAAACACCTAAGTCATATATCACAGATCTAGAAAAAATAATCCTAAACTTCATTTGGAACCAAAAAAGAACCCAAATAGCCACAGCAATCTTAAGCAAAAAGAACAAATCTGGAAGTGTCACTTTATCTGACTTCAAATTATACTACAAGGCTACAGTTACCAAGACAGCATGTTGACTGGCATAAAAAGCAGAGACATGGACCAATGGAATAGAATAGAAAACCCAAAAATAAAACAATATAGCTATGAACAACTAATCTTCAACAAAGCAGACAACAATATACACTGGAAAAAGGAAGCCCTATTCTATAAATGGTACTGGGAAAATTGGTAGTCACATGTAAAAGAATGAAACAGAACCCCTATCTCTTACCGTATACAAAAATTAAATTCAAGATGGATAAAGGACTTAAATGAAAGGCATGAAACCATAAAAATTCTAGAAGAAAACAAAGGAAAAAGTCTTATAGACATCAGCCTAGGCAAAGAATTTATGACTAAGAACCCAAAGGCAATTACAGCAACAATAAAAATAAATAAATGAACTTAATTAACAAGCTTCTGCACAGCAAAGGAAATAACACAGTGAATAGACAACCTATGGTATGGGAAAAAATATTCACAAACTATATATCCAACAAAGGACTAATATCCAGAACCTACAAAGCACTCAAACAAATCAGTAATAAAAAAACAAATAGCCCTATCAAAAAGTGGGCAGAAGACATGAACAGAAGTTTTTCAAAAGAAGATAGACAAATGGCCAACAAACATATGAAAAATGCTCAATGTCACTAATCATCAGGTAAATGCAAATTAAAACCATAACGAGATAGTACTTTAACCCTATCAGAATGACTATTATTAAAAAGTCATGAAACAATAGATGATGGTGTGGATGCAGAGAGAAAGGAACACTTATACACTCGTGGTGGGACTTCTAATTAGTACAATCTCTATGGAAAACAGTATGGAGATTCCTCAAAGAAATAAATGTAGACCTACCATTCAATCCAGCAATCCCACTACTGGGTATCTACCCAAAGGAAAAGAAGTTATTTTATCAAAAAGACACCTGCACATGAATGTTTATTGCAGCACAATTCACAATTGCAGAAATGTGAAATCAACCTACATACCCATCAATTCACAAGTGGATTACACCCCATATATCATGGAGTATTATTCAGCCATAAAAAGGAATGAAATAATGTATTTTTCAGTAACTTGGATGGAACTGAAAACCATCATCCAAAGTGAAGTATCTGAGTAACAGACAAAAAACACCATATGTCCTCACTAATAAGTGGGAGCTAAACAATGGTTACACATGGGCATAAAGAGATAAAAAGCACATTGGAAACCAAGAAGGGGGGAGAGTGAAAGAGAGGGTTGAGGGATTAAAAATTTACCAATTGGGTACAAGAACATTATTCTGGTGAGGGGCACACTCAAAGTCCTGTTTTAAGCATTATACAAGGTATTTATATACAAAAACATTTGTACCTCTTTAAAATTTTGAAATTTAAAAAAAGAGAGAGAGCAACTTACCAAAGGTATATGTAGTACCACCACAGCTAATTCATTACAGAGTTGAAACTGGCCTCCACATATCCTGACATTCAGAGTTCAGGATGTTCCCATGTGTGATGTACAAGGCACTAAGCTAGAAACGAAAGGAGTATCATGATGAGGAAGACACAATCCTCATCCTCAAGATGCTAAATTTGACATAGATAGCTCTTAATTCCAAGCAGAATGGGATCTCCAGAAGTTTGATCAACACACTATTGCAGTTCAAAGGTAAGTACAGTTATATCCTATTGTGGAGATTAGAAAAGACTTACAAGAAGACATTGAACTGGAGGGGAGCCACGAAGCTCTAGTAAAACTACTTACAAAGAGTTAGGTCAAGAGAATGCAGAAAGTGTGTTTGGGAAAAGTGGAGTCCTCTGGTTTGCCTGGAGCATGGGAAAGCTGGGCAGTTGGATGAGGTCTTCCTCCGGACCACGATCATGCATTCCTCGCAGAAATGTGTGTCTCATTTCCCTAGCAACCGGAAACCTTCAAAGGCTTTGGGGCAAGGAAATATCAGGATTAGAGTTGCCTTAAGTTCAGTAAAAGGTCCCTAGGAAACTTTCAGGGATTAAGAAACTATCTGTGGTAGCTTTAAACAGCAGAAGAAATAATATGACCACTGATTTATATTGCTAGGTTCAAATTAGTTCGTAGCTAATGAGAATGACTTGTTCCCAAATGATTCCACAAACTTCAGCAAAGGAGAGTATTAAGAAAACAATTAAAATTTCTTAAATCATACCACTTGGCCATCCAAGATAGATAAAATAACATATGTGCATGTTTGAGTTGAGATAAACAGGGGAAAAGGCTGTTGCTATATTACATCAATACAAATTGTATATTGAATCAGCATGACTAAAATCTTAATTAAGTAAAAATGAATTAATCAAACAAATTCCCACCAAGTAGGTGAAGCAATTGGTGCTGTGAAATTTTTGGTTAGTCAAATATTTATTTTCTTTTCTGCTGGAGACCAGGCTTAGGGAATCTCTTCAAGTTCATAGTGTTGGAAAAATAGCCAAATCCAAAATGTTTACCTCCAAATTCCTGTGTTAACCATGTCATCATTAAATTAAACAATGATATTCAAAACAATGGTTTCAAATAATATTTTTAATATATTCTTATTATGCAGAAGTTAATATGGTGGTTTGTTATAATATATTGAAAAGAATAATACTCTTCTCAAAAAAGTTAAGTAATGATATTTGAACCTAATGGGGGGAAAACATCTTTATATAGGAAATAACAATTAGGCAGATGGACTTTATCAAATGAGAAATAGAAGCCTGGAAGGGTTATGACAATTTCTCGGCAACCAGGAAACATTTCAGTTTTACAAGTCTTAAATTGATGATTATAGTGATATCCAATAAGATACATTTAGTTGTGGAAAATGATATATTTTTACATGCAATTAATTAGACTTCAAGCCTCAACTGACCTGTTTTTAACAGTAACCACAGCTGCTTATGTTCATAATAAATCTAGAAATAAACCTAATGCTTTGTCAGCTTTTTTAAGTTATAAACTTGGTTTCTGCTATCTACAAAGGAAAAAATATTTTATTAAATCATTGGTGATAAAAAAGACAAGGCTAAAATTCTACTCATATTTTTCCCCCTATTTCCAGGAACATATGTTAATTCTAACCCAGGATTAAACCAGAAAATTTAGACATCAGCACAATTTTTAGATCACATTATCTTCATTGGATTTTCTCAGGTTAAGAAAAGAAAAGTAACCATTAAGGAAGAAATGTGTATCTCCTAAAGTTCTAAGTTAGCAGCCAATGCATGCTCAAATGCCATAACCCAAAAAAGAATTTTCAGAAAATATCTAAGAAAATATATGCATTCACACAGACATATAAAAAATACCCAAACGCTAAAGCACTAAACCCCATTCTCAGAAATTTAAAGAAGTCATGCAGAATGGCAAAGTTTGTAAAAATTTCATAGTGTTTTTGTGAGAGGTCTTTTTGGTATAATGCTTGCAACATTAGTTGGATCTATCATGCCAGGATCCTAATCAAAATAACTCCCAAATGGACTGTTTAACACGAAATCATAGAAACATAGCAAGATGATGATTTGAGAGCTGAATAAAAAGTATTGGGTGTATTATGTACATATCATTTCAGATATGCTGTACATATCATTTAAGTCATACATGAGAATAATTACAGTGTGGGCCTGGTGTTAACAACTGGCTTCCCTTGCCCAGGGTCAGCAGTCAGGGTCTTCCCCTGGAACAAGAGGGTATCATCGCATCCTGGTTCTGTCCTGCCCACAGTATGGGTCTGCCTACTTTTTCCTCCTTAGCTCCTCACACCAAACTAATCACTTCCTTGTACTAAACCAATAGACTAACTGCATGCTGTTATTATTTGTCAGAAATTGTTCAAAGTCCAATTCTTAAAGTATATGTTTTCTCCCTCAGCCACCAATAGCTCTTGTTTTCTATTTCTGCTTCTTTTGATACTGCCTGTTTTTGTTTCTAATTACAACAATTAGGAAATCTGTACAATGCTGGAACCACAGGAGGTATGACAATCCTGAGTAACTGCTGTGCAATGGAAATGTGTTTTATTAATGCCTTCTGTTATTAATGTCAAAGGAAAAATTCTGTATTTTTTCACAACTTTAAAATCAAGTAAAAAAAAAAAAATACTATCTTTTGGAGATAACGTGCAATATATCTTCCCAATGGTTAAAAAACCTTTTTCTCTCATTGCATCCTGTCTCAAGTCACAGAAAGAGCTAAAGTTGAAACTGATTCCTTAGGATGTCATTGTTTCAAAATTGCAAATCTGCAATGTGTAGAGAACATATTAACTTATTTTCTTCAGAAAAAGTTTGAAAGCACAGGAACTGCATTGAGTACATAACATCATTATTTATCCTGAACAGATTACTCAGCACGTATTTATCGAACAACTATTATGCAGTTGAACAACAATAATGTATAAGTCACTAGAAGATTATGCAAAAAAATACAAGATAAGATCTGTGCCCTCATGAAGCTGATAATCTGTTTATGAGGATAAGAAACAAATTAATGAAAAGATAAGCAATATGAATGCCAAGTGAGAGGTATCAAGCCTTATATCTACTTAGCACTTTTCAAAGTACTTTCATATCTGTTATCATATTTAATTCTCACACATCTCTCATAAGATAGATAACACCATACTACTAAAGAAAAGGCTAAGATTCAGAGAGGTGACATTGCTCAAAGACATAGTCAATAAACAGCAAAGCTGGAATTGTTTTTTTAAGTTCTTTCAATACTAAATGTAGTTTTTCTACTGTGTCACTCTATCCATTAGGGTCTAGTCAGAAAAATAGAGTTCATGCCAAGAAAGAATTTGACTGGCTAAACTAATTACAAAGGTGTTGCAAGAGCATAATGGCCAAACAGGGAAAGTTGCAGCATGCCAAAGGTTAGCAACGGCAAATATTACCTGTAGGTCTGGAAGGACACAGAGATAATGGGATTATGTTGCCAAATCTTGGTTGCCTGGGGCCCACTGGCATGAACAAGTGCTATGGTGAGAGATGCCTGGCAGGGCTGAGACCATGAGAGATGGGCTTCTTGGAGAAAGCTGGAACCCAGAATAGTCATTACCTGAATCAGATTGGAGAGAGTCCAGAGGGAATTATTTTTAAAAAGTAAGACTCTGGGACCAAAGAATGAGCACTTAATAGAAGTGCCAGGTAGTAAACCTAACTCATCATGGAGGTAACATTCTGGAAACTGAGTTTGGGGAAGAAAAATAGTAGTATTATTATAGTTGAAAAACATAAACAACCTCTGTCATATTAAGAAATTAAAGTTTCCAATTGCTATGGATTGGATGGTGATGCCTGGGCTAATTAATTAGCAACTGTGTGAACTCTGGGCTAGCCATTGTGACTTTGCAGGAAGTAGTCTTTTTTTGCACACTCAAGATTATGGTTCTGATACCCCACTTGTCTTCACTGTGAATATGAGTGAGATGCAAGATGCAGGATGATGGTGGTTTGGTGGATCTTCTAGCAGGAGTAAGGTCTTCTCCAACATCAGCAGGCTGGACAACCACATGGGGATCTGTCACTTTTCTTCTTTTTCTCTCCGTAGTCTCCATCCATGGCCTCCCATCAGCCTAACACAGAGGAAAGTCATTTGTCAAGGGAGTCTGGCAAACACAATTTGCAAAGTTCAGCCCTCTGAGATGCAGAACACAGCAGAGAATGGGTAGAACATGAACCTGCGAGTGAACAGGCAGATGACTGGCCCAACTTCATTGGAATTGAAAAGAAAAATCATAGCACTTGAACTTTAGAGGAATAAAAGTTCTTTTATGCTAAGACAGAGATGACTTTTTGGTGAAGATGGCCTTTGACGTGAGCCTTGAGTAGCATTTTAGAAACATACAGAAAAGAGGGGAGATCACAGGTAGGATAGAAAAAGAGTAATAAAAGTTATAGAATTCAAGGAAAAAAAAAATGTCTGGAGGTAATGAATAGCCCAAGTCAATGGGTAAAGAAGCTGGCAGAAGTGTTGGAAGCTATTGGGAAGAGAGATTAAGATTACATTGGGGAAAGACTCAAAGTCTAAATGGAGAGGCAGATGTTAATTTCATGCAATGTGCAGGGGAAATAGCAAGAAACTTAGTAATCTAGGCAAATGAGACAGCAGAACTGACAGGAATCCCAAACAAATGCATCAGATCAAGCAAAAATTTGACCACTCATATTTCCTGAATCTACACACCTGTCTCTGTCCCCAAAGCTGAGACCCTGTCCAAAGTGCCATCATCTATCACATTGTATTTCTAACTAGTCTTCCCAGTTTCTCCCATGTGTCATTTAAATTCTATTCCGCAACCAAGATTATCTTTTAAATTTTCAACTGAACCCAGTCATTCCTCTGCTTAGAATGCATCATGGTCCCTGATTGCATTTAAGATCAGAATCCTTAACATGCCCTATGACACTTCCCATAATCCGATCCTGTGTCCTTCTCCACCTCTTTCTGTACTACACTTTCTCTTGTTCTTTCTGCTCTAGGTAATCTGGAGTTCCCCTGGTTCCTCAACTATGCACCCGACTCAAGGCTGCTGCTCCCCTTGCCAGGAACACTTTCCTCCTGCCCCACCTTACCACATTACCCAGGAACTTAATTCTTCTAACTTCAAGTCAAAAGCCATTTCTTCAGGGATGCCTCCCCTGAGTGCCCGAATGAGATAAATTCTCCTGTGTAATATATTTTATACCACATTCATAAATGTTATCACAGTTGAAACTACATAATGAATGAAGAGGATGCCAAAGAAAAAGTCAAAAATAATCTCTACATTTCCAACCATCATAGTAATAAAATGGTGGAAAGGACTCGGAAGAAGGAAGAGATTTGGTGAGGAAGGTCAGGAGTTGTGGTCTGGACATGTGGAGCTCTAGGTGTCTTTGTGACAAGCAGATGAGATTATCAGATAAGACATTTGATATCCCGGTCTGAGGCCCAGAGGGGAAATCAGATCAAGAATCCTTATAATGTCTTTGTACTGAAGCCAGTTCGTATCCAAACTGGGACTACCCAATCTTCCATTGTTATCCTCAAGCTATAGTATGCGTTCTCATGCCATTTATACCTTCTTTCTAGATGATCTCTTTCTTTTCTCTGGTTTTAGACTTTATCTTTATGAAGATAATCCCAAATTTCCTACCCTAACCCAATTCCTCTGCAGGGCACCAGTATTTGGAGGGAAAGGTAGTATTTTGAAACACAGTGAAGAGAAGAGAAAGTATTCTAGGAATGTGTCATGGAATTTTTAGTCAAGGTGGCATATAAAAACACCAGTAACAAAAATAATAATTCTAGATTATGTACATTACAAATAATCATTTATATACTTCTAAATTGTGGTAAGTATTATGAGAAAAATTAAAAAGAGAGAAAATAACAGGTAGAAACCTACCTTTTTTTAGTTTCTCAGAGGGCAAAGCAAGGTCTTTCTGAAATTAAGCTGAACCTGAGAGATGACAAGGAGCAGGTTTCCAAGGGTGATATGTTTGGACAAGGGTAAGACGGGAGAGCCAAGGGAAAAAGAGAAATCTTTCAGACAGAAATGCAGCATGCAGGAAGGCTCCAAGGTAAGACAGGTCATGGTGAGCTTGAGAGGCTGGAAAAGTTCTTGTGAAGGAGAGAACACGTGGTGCACAGGGAGGCTGGAGAGGTAGCTGCGGATGAGGGCAGGAGGGTCTTCCAAGGTCACCAGCACCTTGGAGCACCCTCACAGCTTGGTCTAGATGGCCCCTCACCATCATCTTCATCTCTCCTCTATGGGTTGACCTCCTACCACTCTCCCACACACCCTACGCTATAGCTGTACATGTCCTCTTTGTCGTCTTTGCTGGAATGTCCCCTTCTCTTATCTCCCCTTTCTCTGTCTTTCAGTCTTTCATTCATCTTTCAAGCTTCAACCCAAATAGCAAGCAGAGGTAGCTGCTCTGTCGTCTGGTGTCTGTAGTTATGATGCTTTGTTTATACATCTGTTTTCATGCTCACTGCAATATGTATGTAATAGACCTTTTACAGCCTATGAAATATGATAGCCCCTATTCCTCTAGTTCCCTGTTTAACCTTATTTATCTTTGTATCCTCAGTGCCTAGTCTTGGCAAATAATCAATAAATGCTCCTTGAAAACTGAACAGATTTATAGGCAAAAGACAAATATTAATTTATATTTATTGAAATATTGTTATATACATTAATTTATGTATTTACATATATGAATTATTTAAGCAGATATAAATTATGTGGATTACATCAAAAAGAATAGTGATAATCAATTCCATGTTTTAAATTCTATGCCTAAGGGCTGACACAATTTGCATTTTTCTGAGCTGAAAGAATCCTGTTCTTTTTATTGGCTGCTATTCTAAGGAGGATAATGGCTTTTTAAGCCAGTCTGAGTCTTGGTACCATTAGCATAAACATCTTTTTTTGCCTCCTTTGATTCCTTCTTTCTATTCCCCATCTTACACAGTCATCATGTACCTATTATGTCATTATTGGGATGATACTCAGGATATGAGAGCTGGTGTGGTAGAGTAGACAGAACAGAGGCTATAGAGGTACAGCCAGGTGAAAGTCCAGTTTACCTGCTCCCTCTGTCCTTGGCAAACCATGTGAAATAGTGATGGCTTTCACCTCCACCCAGTTCTGCCTAAATACTAGAGTTAGGGGGTTTCCTTTCTTGCCATATCATACCACCCCTCTGAGGGTGACAGGTAAAGCTATCAATTGTCCTAGCAATTACAAAGGGTAGTATCCATATAGGTCATTTTGGATGGAACTCAAAAAAAAAATAAAAAAGATAGGTAACAAGGCAACAATGTTTCTGTTGAAAGGTCATATCAGGAAGTCATGGAAGAAAAGTTTTGTGGTTCCTTAATACAGCTAACTTGCAGGCTTCCCTTGGATAGCAATGGGGCATCATTGTCATTGGCTGGATATTCATTCTCACTCTCTGTTTTTGGTCACAGACAACATAGGAAAGTTCTTCCCAGCTGACTTGACTCTCCAGGTGAGCCTCCAGGTGTGTTCCACACACCCAAGGACACACCAACTTCCTCCATGGCCAAATCCCACCCACGTCTTTCCTACCCACAGCCAGCACACTCTCGCCTGGTGTCTTAGCAAGTGGGACTCTTGAAAAGTTTTCTATAACCTTCCAATCCACTGCTATAACATTAACTCTGTATCCTGCCTCCTTCAGGGATCTTCCATTTTTTATTTTCAAGAGTATTTCTTTTCTCAGCAAAATCAGGCTGTTACAGACATTAACAGATTCTTTCTCTTGTATTCCTGGTACAACAATCACAATTCATCTTGAAGTAAATGGACACCTCCTTGGTATCCTCCCTTTGAAGGAAGAGTCACACACAAGGAAGTGCAGAGGATGAAAGCACAATGATTAATAGATAACTTTTTAAAGATTATCCACATGTGCATGTAAGTTCTCAGCCTTATTTTCCCGTCCTGAAAATGGAGATAATATCTACCTTTTCTACTTCATAGGATTGTTGTTGACAGTCACAAGAGATAATACATAAAAATATGTAAATGGAATCTTATGTTTGTCAGAGATTTGGTTCCTAAAGAACAAGATAAAAATACTATATGGTTAAAAAAATAAAATTACCCTTGAAAATTTCTTAAGGTTTTGTGCCTAAAACCTACACCATCATTCTGAGGCACACTAAACGTGGGGAATCACTGAGCTAGATGAACAGAAAAAACAAAAGGAAAATCTATATGCAAATTTTCAGACATTCAAACCATTTTGTATTCAAGAAAGCTACCAAACTCAAGAGAATGACTAGAAAATGGGCAGAGATTTTTAAATCATCCCTTTTGCCTACCAGGTTTAGTCCATTCTAGTTAATGTTAAGCCAGTATAATAGCAATAGATTTGTTCTGGTTGCAAAGATTGAAGAAAACACTGTCACAACCCTTGCTTTCTACTGTGTGCACAAATATCAGAAGGCACCATTGCAACATTTTGACACAACGTGCCAATACAGTGTCAGGACACAGCTCAAAGATTGGAGGTCTACCCAAAGCTCATCATCTTGTCCTGCTGGCAGGGTCCTCTCAGCCTGGGCTACACCTCTCACTGCATGAAGAGGTTGGCCCCAATCACGTAATGACTTCTTACTCTTAAAATCTAATTTTCTTCTAGACTCAGATGCAATAACTCACTTGTCACTTAAATGCTGGATCAATGGTGACAGCTTAGGGGAGCTCCTCAGTGTGGACACAGCTGGCAGGCATTTTTCTCTAATCACAACCATCTGACACATAAGATCTATAGAGCGTTCTGGTGTCTTTTATCTTGAATGTTTTGAACGAATACAGGAGAGCTAGAGGTAAAGCCTTCTTAGAGATTCTAGCTAAAGCATTGGCTGGACCTTTTAAAACTGGAATTACTTCTTTCCATATTACTGGGAAAATATGGAAATGCATGCCCTGCATTCAGCAATCACTGCCCCTCTATTGTGCTATGTAAACAAAACCCATCTTATACAAACCGGGGCTTTTATCTTACATTAAATGGCACTAAAACCTGCTCACTGTAGATCTAGTGTCCCTTAGGAATATGGTTCCCCACAATCTCGTAGCTCTAAATTTCACTTTAGCCAGTATAGGAAGGCTGTGAGCTCTGACTAGCAAGAAATAGGCATATTCCCAAAAATAAATGGCTAAAAGTTGAGTGACAGGGACAAGGAGGGAAGATGTTGAGATAAATGGAGGCGAGATATTTATAATAATAGAACTATTCTGCATCTTGATTGTAGTAATGGTTACACAAATCCACACATGCAATACAATTACATAAAACTTTATACACACACAATTGAGCGCTTGTAAAACTAGTAGACTATGATAAAGTTCTTTGGATTGGACTAGTGTCCATTTCCTTGTTTTGATACTGTATTTTATAGGATGCAAAATATTGCCACCAAGGGTGAGTAGATGAAGGATACATGCAAACTAAATTCTAAATCCTAAAAACATTTATTTTTGCCAATCAGTAGTCACAGACTGCTATAATCAATTAATTGCTACAATATCAGAAGCTATATGAACAGCCTTTTCTTTTTTTCAGCAGAAAAGTAATAGAACTTATCTTTTCTCACTTTTTTGCATAAAGGTATATAAAATGATGACCGATAGATTTATAACCTTAAAACTACATGATCTTGATAAATCTTTTACAATTATGTGAAATTTAAAAGTACGTCCTGGCCGGGCGCGGTGGCTCACGCCTGTAATCCTAGCTCTCTGGGAGGCCAAGGTGGGCGGATCGTTTGAGCTCAGGAGTTCGAGACCAGCCTGAGCAAGAGAGAGACCCCATCTCTACTATAAATAGAAAGAAATTAATTGGCCAACTAATATATATAGAAAAAATTAGCCGGGCATGGTGGCACACGCCTGTAGTCCCAGCTACTCGGGAGGCTGAGGCAGGAGGATTGCTTGAGCCCAGGAGTTTGAGGTTGCTGTGAGCTAGGCTGACGCCATGGCACTCACTCTAGCCTGGGCAATAAAGTGAGACTCTGTCTCAAAAAAAAAAAAAAGAAAAAAGTACGTCCTGAAAGATGTCATGCTGAAGAGCAATTTAGACAGAAAAATGCAGAGCCTATTACAATAAAATTACTTTTCTACAAAGCACTGCAGCAAACAAATTCAGGAATTCAAATGGAACAATAAAAATAATATGAGATCACTGTACTTTGTTATTTATAACAGCATATATTTGTGTTTGCTATGAAGACAATAATTATGGGCAATGAAGGAAGTATGATCACGGCATGCACCTTCATTAGTTCACTAAATTAAATATGCATTAAGTGCCTACAAAGTGCTAGAGGTACGGCAGTGATGGAGACATGAAATCTTTGCTCTCAGAGATCTCACAAGCTGATAGGTGAGACTAGAGATGGATTTACTCCAAAGCTACTGAAGCAAACCTTCGGGTCCATTCACTTGGACAGGTGTTTTGGAGACATCTTGTACCTAATTTTGTACAGTAAGTCCTCATTTAACATTGTTAATAGGCTTTTGGAAGCTTAGACTTTAAGCAAAATGACACATAATGAAAACAATGTTCCCATAGGCTAATTGATATAAACAAGAGTTAAGCTCCTATGGCAAATTTCTGGTAAAAAAAAAAAAAAAAAAAAAAAAATCACCCAACTTCTAAATAAAGACCCAAAACATTTATAATATTAAACATTAAAATAAGCAGGAGCCAACACCGATTTAAGAAAGAATAATAAAAATAAGCAAGATAATTATTTGCCCACATATTGCAGTTCAAACTGCCTCTCCTGGCAGCTCAGGGTGCTGGGTGGGCACTTACCCTGGACAGGATCCTGTCCCATGGCAGATAGCACTCACACACACAGCCACGCTCACCGAGACTGGTGTGCCTGGAGTTGCAGGCACACCAATGAACCTAACTTGCACACCTTTGAAACCCAGAGTAAACCCACACAGACACGGGGAGAATGTGCAAACTCCACAGAGACCATGGCCTCCACCAGGAATCATTTTTTTTTTTTTTGTCTCATCAACATTATAAACAAACTCTATTGAATGAAGCAACATTATTCCAGGACCTGCTGTACTCATAATTTCAAATTATTTTCTTTAAAATGATCACTAAAATTGTGTAAACCTCGGACCCCTGGATTTGCTCCCGGATTAGATAGATGGTGAACAAGTAAAGATATAAATAAACCAGATAATTTCAGGTACTGACAAGCGCTCAGCAGGAGTGCGAATAATTTGATCTGATAGAGTGTGACAGGACTATTTTAAAATAGGAGATCAGGGAAGAATTCATGAACTGAGACCTAAGTGAAAATGCCTTAAATGAATTTGGAAGAATAATGACCAAAAATTTTTAAACATTATTTGCATTGAGTTTATTTACACATTTAACAGGTAGTAAATAAAAATTTATTCTTGCAGTAAAATGATGTGAAATTTAGAGAGATTAATTATAACTGCAGAAGTTAATTAAGCACTGCTCGAATTTCGTTTTCCATAGGCGTGCTCAGAACTCAGAACTCAACTCACAAAAATTGATCCTTTTATGATTTGCAGACATTACAATTAATACTTTTCTGTTTGTTTTAGTTATTTTTATTCTATGTCTCATGACTCTTACACAAACATTTGCATATTTAAAAACAAATACAGGCCGGGCACGTTGGCTCACACCTATAATCCTAGCACTCTGGGAAGCCAAGGCAGGTGGATCGATCAAGGTCAGGAGTTCATAAACAAGCCTGAGCAAGAGCGAGAACCCGTCTCTACTAAAAATAGAAGGAAATTAATTGGCCAACTAAAAATATATAGAAAAAATTAGCCAGGCATGGTGGCGCATGCCAGTAGTCCCAGCTACTTGGGAGGCTGAGGCAGAAGGATAGCTTGAGCCCAGGAGTTTGAGGTTGCTGTGAGCTAGGCTGATGTCACAGCACTCTAGCCTGGGCAACAGAGTGAGACTCTGTCTCAAAAAAAAAAAAAAAAACCATACAAATATATATATATATGTATATATATATACACACACACACACATACTTTTGGTGAGACTATTTTAGCAAGCCCATAAGCTAAATCATTCTGAAATAAAATATAATGTGTGCTTATGTGTACATAATTCTGGCTTTATAATTATTTTGATTATTCATTATTATCTACAGGAAAAATAAACAAAAATAATATTGAAAGTAAAGGGTAGAATTAATTTTCATTTATCTTTAAATGGCTTTTATATCTTCTACTATAAGTGGGATAATTAGGAAGTAGGTAATAGTTGGGTTCTAAACACCATTTTTCAGCTCTGATAGCAATATAAAAATTATCTATTTTGGTAGTTCGTGGTCATGTTTATCAAGTAGGACTCTTTGTATCTTCTTATATTAAGAACTAGAGAAACCTTGCCTAAGTCAGTGGTCTTCCCCGCCACCCCCGTTTTTCCTCTATGAAATGTTTTCGTCTTGTGTATAATGCCGACACTACTACAGCTATACTTCTTCCGAGTTCTGAGTCCCAAGTAAACATTTATAAAGATGTTACTCACCTGATGCTAACTTCCAAATCAACACATCTCAAGGTGAGATTTAACATATCTATGTTGCTAGAATTCATTAATCAAAATAACTTCCATCAGACTTACATCTAACTCCAAAATTGTGGTTTCCTTTGTAAAAATGAGAAGCATAATGAGGTTGTAAAGACGTCTACAAGAGTTAAAGAGGAGAATACAATTTTTTAAAAAGGACTGAAAGAGAAAGATGAAGAGTAACAGGAAGAAAAGAAGAGAAGGAAGGAATAATAGGGAAACCAATCTCTATAAGAAAAGAGAAGCTCAGGATTGAGAAGGCAGCTGCTGAAAGACTTAGTTTGCCTTTTCTTGTATTGGTGAGCTGAATTTCTACTCATTGTTAATCAAAGTAATTAACTTCACTGCCGGTGCCTCAAATTCACCTCTGAGGTCAATGGTAGTCTTGGGTCTTTTAATTTCCTTCCATACTACACACCATCCAATTTTCCACAGCCCCCTCTTGCAAAGCAATCAAGTCCCTAATCCACGATTCAACATCTGGACTCCTTCTGCTCTTTGAAAATTTCCAGGTCATAAAATTTTATCTGACTCTTATTAGGAAACTGTATGCTCCTTCTCTTCAAGGCATCTCTCTTTAGTTAAAAAAACACTGCATTTTTTCATGAGTACTAATAGTGACGTAGTATTTCCCCAAATGCAATAATTATATGTTGAACATATACAACATTGACAGAACACAGTCTTTCCACAAGATAAACAACAGTGCAATAGC
This sequence comes from Mirza zaza, assembly GCA_008750895.1. Classification (NCBI taxonomy): domain Eukaryota; kingdom Metazoa; phylum Chordata; class Mammalia; order Primates; family Cheirogaleidae; genus Mirza; species Mirza zaza. The sequence continues at coordinate 167,275 of VSMD01103362.1, read as the reverse complement.
CATTACTCTCTCATCATCAGATCTAAGGTCTTCTATGTTTTAGAAATACGATATAAGAATTCTAATTACCATAACATTTTATAGCATAATACTAAATACTCTATTCATAATTATAGTATGTATATGTATATATTAGTTCAATATGTCAAGCCAGCTAAAAGCCAAAGTGTTGGTAACTGGATATTATTGATCTAGGGGCTCAGAGAAACAAGGTACCACATTGCCAAACAGGAAAAATCAAATTACACAAAGAAAGAAAATTGTTGATTGGAGTTAAGAAGAATGTGGTAGTTATGGTAGGTTATGGTATGAGGAGAGACAGAAAGAAAGAATCAATTTAGCAAGTTAAGAGTTGAATGAGCTTTTTGACCTTAGGAAAAATGCATCCTCCACAAAGATAATGCCTTAGACTAAAAGCTACTAAACAAGTTGACTTGTTTTGTGCCATAGAGCCAGACCTTTGTTGATCCTCTAGTCCCTGTTATGCAAGGTGTGATCTACAGACCAGCAGCACCAGCCTCACATAGGAGCTCATTGGAAATGAGGAATCTTGGGCTCCACTTCATCCTTATAGGATCAGAACCAGTACTTAACAAGATACCCAGGTGATTTTTATGGACATTAAAGTTTGGAAAACACTGTTTGATCCTACAATCTCAATGATAACCACACCTCTACCTGTATTGATGTGCTGTGAATGTATTTGGAACATTGAATCTGTTATATTGTTGATTTCTGATAGCCACTGAATAAAAATTATTTTTATAACATAATTTAGAAATATTAAAATTACATAATTTTGATGGAATATATAATAAATAGACCATGGAGCTAACAAAGGTCATTTATTAGGTACCTTGTATATCTAAAACCTAGAGATCAGAAAGATTAAAGAATAGGAAAAATAAAACCTTTGTTTCAAAAATAATTTCCGGATCTTGATAAGAAACTGCTGTTATTAATAACAAAGGTGCTGACATTTTCAGATAGAAAGGTGAATTCTCAGCTCCTAAAGACACCTATGAACAATGACAATATAATTATTACACACTTAAATATCAAAAGATTAACCTTTTAGTTTCTACAGCAGTGATTATCTAATTATCAAGAACTATTTATAACGTGTTAGACAGTAGCTACATCAATTCCAAACCCAGTCCTTCTAGCTCCTTCCTAGATGATTCCATATGTTTTAGTAGATTTCATTGGTTTTTTTTCCTTATTACTATCTAAATAATCTCTAAAAGCTATTAATCTACCCTATGCTCAAAATGTTACCAGCAAGCCAACAGAAATAAAAACCAATATAGGAAAATGATGTAGCCACTATGGAAAATAGTATGACAGTTCCTCAAAATATGAAAGACAGAATTACTGTCTGAGCCACCTCTGAGTATACACTCAAAAGAATTGAAAGCAAGTCTTAAAGAGGTATTTGCATACCCATGTGCTTAGCATTATCCACAATAGTCAAAAAGTGGAAGCAACCCAAGTGTCCACCAGGGAGTGGATGAATGGATAGACAAGATGTAGCATATGCATACAATGAAATGTTATTCAGCTTTAAAAAGGAAAAAATTCTGGCAAATGCTACAATATAGATGAAACTTGAGGACATTATACTAAATGAAATAAGCCAGTCACAGAAAGATAGAGACTGTATGATTCCACTTACGTGAGGTAACCAGAGCAGTCAAATTTTAGAGACAGAAAGTAGATTGGTGGTGGCCAGGGGCTGTGGAAAGTGGAAAATGGGGAGTTGATATTTAATGGATATAGAGTCTCAGTATTGCAAAATAAAGAAAGTTCTAATATTGGTTGCACAACAATGTATATGTAGTTAACACTACTGAACCGCGCACTTAAAAAGAGTTAACACAGTGAATTTTATGTTACATATATTTTACCACAATTTTTTTTTTTAATTTTAAAGGGGAAAATAAACCAATGCAGAAGGACATACGGGGTAGGGGGGAGTTACTGCAGTATTATTCACAACAGTAAACACAGAAGTAAAGTGAATGTTATCACTAGGAGAATGGCTGGAAAATTTATGACACATCCATGCTATGGCATTAAAAAAAGTGCTCTCTAGTCAAAGAAGGCTGGCATTCATAGTATTAATAATATGAAGCCATTAACTTAAGGTAAATTAGTTGATTTGAAGGTATTTCTACCAGGCATAACTGAGTGAGGAAAGTAAGATGAGAGAATTGTGCATATATGATATATGATCACACTTTGAAAAGTAAGCTATCAACAAATGTAACAATATAATAATAATTAGACTAGTCACTGACATTACTGAACACTCATTTTATACCAGGTACCTTTCTAAGTACATGGTGTGAAATAATCCACTTAATTTTTACAACATCCCTGTTAGCCCACTTTACAAACAGGGAAACTGAGTAACTGAAAGATTAGAAAGTTTCTCCAAGGTCACACAGTAAGAGCCAGAGCCAAGGCACAAGTCCAAGAAGTTGCCCTGCAGAAGCTTGCCCTTAAGTGTGTGTGTGTCTTTATATATATGATTCCAGATGAAATATACATAATAATATGGAATAGATTGATGTGTATTCTCTGGACTAGAGACAGAGGTGCTAATGTGGCTGAAAAGGCAAGGAAATGCAAGGAGTGAAGTAGGGAAAAAAGAGGAGAAAACCAAAAGCAATAAATGATATAACCATATTGTGCATTTTATGTAATATCATCCATGTGTAAGAGTAAGCATTGAAGCTCCAAAAAAAGGGCAATGACAAATTTATTCTTGAGAATAACTTATTTTTTGGCTTTTTGAAACTTCGGTGATGCTATTTCTTTTTTTTTTTTTTAAGAAAGGAATTAACAATTTATTTTTTAAAACCTCTGAGGCAAATCTCTTGGCTCATAAAGTCTGTTCGGCCACGATATGTTTCTGAGATGAGAACTAGCTGGCATACAATTCATTCAAAGGTGAATTATGTCAGTATAATGTCAGAATTACATTAGTATATTCGAGTTTTCTTCCTAAAACGTTACAGTTTTTTGCATCACAGCCAGCGTATGCATAGGACACTAACACAGCGAAGTGCAGCAGTGATGAAGGAGAACAACTCTGAACATGATGTCCGCAGTCCTCCCATCCTTCCTCAGGGTCTGTCACATGATCCAGCTTGGAAGCGGCTACATGTTCCTCCCCAATTTTTATACAGTTTCCCTTTCCATTCTTTTTTTTTTTTCCAGAGTATTGTGAGGGCACAAACGCTTTGGTTGCAGATAGTGCCTCCTCCGCATCACCGAGTCAGAGCTACAAGCATGCCCATTCCCCAGACTGCCTAGTGTGGTTGATTCTCGGCAATGCTAGCTCTGAAAACAAAATTTGAAATTTTCAGGCAACATCATAGATTTCTGGAATTGCATTTATTTTGTATATTTCAATAATTCAATGGAAATCAAATATCTGTGACATTTTATATAGGCCTTTTATCTTGTTTTGAAAAGTCTGAGATTAGTTCTACCAACGTTTAAAAAAATATAGCAGGGAGGGGGGAGGCGGGGAGGGGTATATACGACCACAATGAGTAAGATATGCAATGTTTGGGGGATGGACACGCTTGAAGCTCTTACTTGAGGGGGGAGGGGGGGCATGGGCAATATATGTGACCTTAACACTTGTACCCTCATAATATGCTAAAATAAAAAAAAAAAAACAATAAAAAAATAGCAAATAGGAATCCATGACCTGTAGAACTATTTCTAAATACTACTTTCTAAAAAGTAATAGGTGTTTTGAGAGGAAAAAAATATGCTTCACAGTCAAGCCAGTATGGAAGACATAGGGATAAAGAAAATTAAACAGATTATTTTTATTCAGTTCATTTACCATGCTAATGTTTATTGAAAATCTCCAAAAGGGACTAACGTTTGCATCAGTTTCCAACCTTCTTTGACTAGCCAACACTTTTCTTTTTTAAGCCATGCCTATTAACCATTTGTCCAAAAAAATGATTCCACACGAAAGAGACTAGGAGCCACTTAAATACAATATCTTTTCTTAACCTTCAAAAGAGCCAGAAATCCCTTCTGGAAGGAGGCAATAGTATGAATAAATAGAGAAATACAGAGAAGTTTTGCTTTTCCTTTTTTGCAGTTAACCAAATTATGTTCTCACATTTGATATCTTATCAGGCACAATATATTAATACCATAAAACCAAATATGAGCTCATCCAAGTGTTCCATCTATCTTTTTGAAAATATCTTATTATGTTTGCTCATATAACACATCACTTATCGACCAACTGTTTATCATAGTACCTGATTTTCATCTGTGAGTTTCATTTTATTTACAAACTCATCTGTCTAAAGCTATTTTTATGTTAATGTCAATTTTATGTCCTTTCACTATGTTGAGAGCATTGGTATCAAATCTTAACACATCAAAGTAATGGAAAAGCCCCAAGATAAATCAACTAAGACCCCTACAGAATACTGCTCTTAGCCAATCCTTACCACTTAGGCAGTAATCAATATTAAAACTCAGATGAGATTTACAAACACCTATGTTTAAGGTGTTATATAAGGGCCATATGAATACTAAAACAAATAATACTTTATATTCTCCTCAAGGTGTTTATAATCTACAAAAGGAATCAGAAAATCTATAGTGTTTGAAATATGTTTAAGGGAATAGGAATAAAAAGAAAGAAGAAAAACCTTATTACCTTATCTCTTTACCAAAGAGATAATTTCTACTAATGAGCTGCCTTTCTTAGAGCTTTGACAAACATTTAATTGAAAAGACCCTTACTGCTGTACTTCCCAAAGACTAAAGCTCACTTTTAAGACTGTCAGGATATTACTGCTCTTTGAACTTCATTGGGTTTTCTTGAGGATCCAAATGGTTTCAATGTGGCCCCTCCAAAATTCATGTGGAAACTTAATCCCCATTATGGTAGTATTAAGAGTTAGGAGCTTTAAGATGGTATTAAGCCATGAGCGCTCCATCCTCATGAACGGATTAGCACCTTTATAAAATGGCTTGAGATTAAAGGGAGGACTCTCTTGCCCTTTCACCTTCCGCCACATGAGGACACAGCAACCTGGCCCAATCATGGAAGCTGAGAGCAACCCTCACCAGTACAGCCACATTGGCACCTTGATCTTGGACTTCCAAGCCTCCAGAACTGTAAGAAATAAATTTCTGTTCTTTACAAATTACCCAGTCTACAGTATTTTGTTCTAACAGCACAAAAGAACTAAAACAACTGAGAAAACAGACATGGGCTGAGCGCGGGTGGCTCACGCTTGTACTCCGAGCACTCTTGGAGGCCGAGGCGGGCAGATGGTTTGGGCTCAGGAGTTCGAGACCAGCCTGAGCAAGAGTGAGAGCCTGTCTCTACTAAAAGTAGAAAGAAATTAATTGGACAACTAAAAATATATAGAAAAAATTAGCCAGGCATGGTGGTGCATGTCTGTAGGCAGAGGCAGCAGGATTGCTTGAGCCCAGGAGTTTGAGGTTGCTGTGAGCTAGGCTGATGCCACGACACTCACTCTAGCCAGGACCACAGAGTGAGACTCTGTCTCAAAAAAAAAGAAAAAAGAAAAAAGTAAAAACAGATATGAAAGAACTTTGAAGATTTTTTTCTTTTTTTTGGAGACAGAGTCTTACTCTTATTGCCCTGGCTAGAGTGCCGTGGTATCAGCCTAGCTCACAGCAACCTCAGTCTCCTGGGTTCAAGCGATCCTCCTACTTCAGCCTCCCGAGTAGCTGAGACTACAGGCATGTGCCACCAGGCCCGGCTAATTTTTTTTCTATATATATATTTTAGTTGGCCAATTAATTTGTTTCTATTTTTAGTAGAGACGGGGTCTCGCTCTTGCTCTGGCTGGTTTCAAGCTCCTGACCTTGAGCGATCCACCCGCCTCAGCCTCCCAGAGTGTTAGGATTACAGACGTGAGCCACCACGCCCTGGCAGAGATTTCTTAAACATATTTAATAAGATAAATTTATTATTAAACCTGAAGATAATGCTTTTGCTGCACAATTTGTAGGAATGAACAGGGTTTAATGACAGAGATTCCCATTTGTCCATCAAAATCTGTCCTTCTGTCTTCTGGGCACATGACTGCCAAGCCTCATTTGCAGTTAAGTTTGGCGATGTGTTCACTCTCAGGCCAAGTTCCACTCTCAGGCCTAGGTTGCAATTTCCTGGGCAGTCCCCTTCCACACTCTCTTCTCTTTATTGTCAACTAGAGCCTTTGCAACCAAGTTTCCCTCATGAAAATGATAACAAGAGAGAAACGGAATAATCTGATTGCAACAAATCTGGATGCTTGAATAAGTAACAATGTCAAGCAGAGCTACTCACCAATCTGGAAAACTCTATCAATCTTTTAAGTGGAAAATATATAAATGTGAATTATTGGATTACACTATACAGAAAGAATTTCACTACCTGAGCTGAAGTCCCAGGTTTGCTACTGCCTCACTGGGTAATCTCGGATGAATGGTCATTTTCTAATATCTAAAATGAGTGCGTCTGGCTAGATCAGTGTTTTAACAACTGTGTTTCACAGAACCCCAATTCTCACATTTTTTAAATGATTTCAGATGGCACTTTTGGTGGAAGAGGAAAGGATGGAGACCAGTGGACTAAGAAGTCATAAGAATCATCAGAATGTTCATTTACAGACCCCAATTTTTCTCCCTCATCAACCGATGCAACCCTCTGCTCTATATACTGGACATCCAATAAAGTATCTGAATAAAGACTTCTGCAATTAAAGTATTTTTCAAAAACCACCAAGCTATAAAATTACCAAGATACATTTACATTCTGCAAGTCTATGTTTGCAGGTGTGTAGTTTCTTGGTTGTAATGATGGTTATTTCTCTGAAACAACTATGCACTTTTGCTCAATTGCAATTGCGATCAGTGACACATATTTCATAAGTGACCTGGCAAAGTTAGTCATAGAGCCCATTGTAATGAAATGTAATTTTCTTTATGAAAATTAACTAGGCTATCCAGGGAGCTAAGATATGATCTTGACCTCATTAACTTTGTAATTGAATCAACTCACCAAAAAAAAAGTAGTAAGAAATATCTAGCTGTATTTAATGATTCCATTCATTTCCATTTGGTGCCATTTCAATTTGTTTTGTTTCAATTGTGGAAAATAAGTAACAAAACTAATTGTTTCATGATGTGTTAATGTCTCTTAAACTCAATACCCAGCCCATATCCCTTATAAGGTGTCCATTCTTTGTGTCATTCTGCCATAGCGGCAGCCATTCCTTTGATTCATGGGCAATCAAAATCTAATCTTCCTGGATTCTCCAGGGTTATGTTCAAGAGTTATCATTTCTTGGTGGGTCAAACTTCATTCCTCTAGATTATATAAGTTAACACTTATAAATTTCTAAGATTTCAAATCATTAACATTCATTATACCACTATATGAATTGAGCTAATCTCATTTGTAACAATTTCTCTACATTCATGGTCTCTGTAGACATGTTCAATTATCCTTCCAGAGTTTTATTTATCAAAAATCTAAACCATCCTTGACATTGAATATATATTAAAAATAATAGCTACAACCCCCAAAGCACTCAAAGCTAATGCCATGGGATTTAGCCCATAAAAATATATTCTTTTCTATCAAATCATTGTTATTAAAAGGTATAATAAATACACATGCAAAAAGCAATGGTATTCACTTATTTTGTGACTTTAGATATGATGGAATTCCTTGTTCTGTTCAAGATACATGCATTGCATGGGTGGGCATTGCTTTCTGCTACAAGTATCAGAAATGTCTATTAACAATGGATAGAGACAAGTTTGTTTTCTTGTTTTCATGAAGCCAGAATTATGAAAGTAACAGTTGCAACCTTAGTTCAGCAGCTCCTTGAGGTCAGGACTGGCTTCTCTGGGCCTATGGCATTTCCATCCTGGGCAAAGATATTAACAGGATGGATCAACCCAGGCATAACATCCAAGTTCAAGATGGAAAACCAAGGCAGGAAGAGGGTCAGTGGCAATCACATTATGATCATTTTACCAGGAAAGCTTCAGCTTTCTCATGATGCTACCAGCAGATTTCCAGGTGTCTCACTTTCGGGGGAAGAAATGTCACAGGACCAGCCCTGGGAGTAAAAACACGGCAAGACCAGTGACTATTTTAGCTTTTCCACGTTCTCTTTCCTACCCACGTTCACCATTACAGCACCTGATAGACAAATGAATACATCAGTCGGAATTTGACGCTTAAGACATTTGTCTAAAGTGCGTTTGTAAAAAACGTCTTATTTCTACCTTGACCGTTTCCATAATTATCGTGAATTGCAAACTTTCAGAATCTCTGGGGCAGGCAGGATTCTAGGTGACCCACCTACCACCCCTCCCGTGATGCCCACTCCAGATGTCTGCCCCTCCCTTGTGGGGAGGGCAGAACCCGGGAACCTAATGGGCTTTCACAGACCTGATTAGGTTACAAATCTGTGAACCAGTAAGCATGCTGGGTGGTAACCGGGAGGGTCTGATTCAACCATCTGAGCCCTTTATAAGGGACTGAACCTGCCTGGGATCCCAGAGCGTCTCCAGACCGACACCCAGAAAGGACGCGCAGGCCTCAACCCTTCTGCATCCAACTCGGCCACCAACCCGAGTCAGCTCGTGACCAGTTCCGTCGCTAGTCAAGGCAACCTCCACGCAGCGAGGCTCGCCCGGAACGTCCCCGGTGCAGAGGAGACGGCCCTGCAGGGTCAGAGTGACCCTCGGCAGAGGCGAAGGTCCCTCGGAGCGGCAGGACCTCTGGCCCGCAGCCTGTGAGCTGGTAAGCCCGGGGTAGGGTGTGAGGAGGCCCGGGGTGGGGGGCTGTCTTCCACAAGGATGGGCACTGACAGACTCTGCCTTGCGTCGCAGCCCTTGCCCTCGCCCTCGCCCTCGCGCTCCGACGCCGCGCCCGCACCACGGCGCGCACCAAGCAGACCGCGCGCTCCGCCGCGGGCGTGGGCAAAGCGCCCCGCAAGCCGCCGGCCACCAAGGGCTCCGGCAAGAGGGCTCCCCCTCTGGGCGGGCTGAAGAAGCCCCACCGCTACAGGCCCGGCATCGTGGCGCTCCGAGAAATCCGAAAGTTCCAGAAATCCACGGAGCTCCTCATCCGCAAGCTGCCCTTCCAGCGCCTGGTGCGGGAAGTCGCTCAGGCCCTCCACCCCGACCTGCGCTTCCAGAGCGCCGCCGTGGGCGCTTTGCAGGAGGCCTGCGAGGCCTACCTGGTGGGACTTTTCGAGGACACCAACCTGTGTGCGCTCCACGCCAAGCGTGTCACCATCATGCCTAAAGACATGCAGCTGGCGCGCCGCATTCGCGGAGAGCGTACTTAAGATCTTAGGTTCATATGAACATGTCATTTATTCTCAAATATTTTTTTTTTTCTCCTCTACTTATTATTGGTAGTTCCGAATCGTTAGACGTTTTGTTTTGTTTTGTTTTTTCCATAGGGTCCAAAGGTAGCTAAGCCTATGATTTGGCTGGGAAATTAGGTCCTGGCAGTTTTTCTGTTATTTTTTGTTTTTTCTATGTGAACTTGTAATATAAATTCAGGGATGTGAAGTATTTATGCAGACTCCAAATGTCTCAGGGAATAAATTTCAGCAGTTCAACTTCATGACTACTGTATATAAATAAACCTGTTCATTTTTTTTTTCTTGGACAATACTAGCATTTGGACTTTTAAAAACCAAATTTCTTACTGATGGCAACTAAATGATGTTTGTGCATTGTATCAAACAGTAGATTGCATTCATACATTTGAGTTACCCTACATGCAATACATGTTTCCAGTGTTCCCAGTTTGCTATTAAAATATATTAAACTATATTTTAAAAACTATACTTTCAATCCACAAGTTTACCTCATTAAAACAGTGTGTATGGAAGGAGGAGAAAGAGCGCTATACCCAGTTGTTGCTACACAGCACAAACCTAGTTGCAAGGGTGACCTTAAAACCTCTCGAAGGGCCCCATTATAGATCCATAATCAAACCACCCAAGCTCCAGGGTCCACAGTGAAGCCATGGACCAGGCCTGTGCACCCATGGACACAGGTGGGCAGACAAATGTGTCCTGTGAGACGCCCACATCACTCTCGGGCCTGGGACCCCCGATAAGGGTGGAATCCCAGAAGACCCAGATGGGAACTTAGAATATGCAGATCAAGGAGAACCCTGCACACAAAGGACTGAAAATATTAATAGGTAACCAAACAAAAGAAAGAAATGAGGCAGATCCGGGATGCAGAGGAGGTTTGGAAGATGACATTCCTGCTTGAGGCATTTTTCTGTCTTCCTAGTTGTAAGAAGAAAGGTATGTGACCCTTGAGCGTTCAGTGGGCAGGTTGCTGCTTTCAGAGAGAGAAACCCCTTCTGAGAGACTCAAATGGTTTCACACTGAAGCCTGAAGTTGTCATGACTCAGGAGTTTGCTTATGTTTGGGTTTGATTATCCAATCATTCCCAGGTAATAGTTCATCTTTGCTATTAAATTAGGGGAAATAAAAGCATTACTGAAGAGATTATGGCCTTCTCACACATACAACTACTTTGGTGAAAGTGCATTGAAATTAACAGTATTTAAATTTCCCAATATTTTTCCAGTAAAACTGTTAACCATGGGATGTCCACATGAAATAGTAACAGGTATAATTCAGCCTTTTCTGTATTCTTTTTAGAAATTGAGAAAGTGGACAGCCCTAGCAACTAAGCAAACACACTTTTTCAATTTAAATGGTTTCATATTTTTTGTTTTTAACCAAGTTGCAGGAGGTCCTAATGAGTTCTCAGTTCACAGGCCATTACAAGTAATTTTTAAAAGTAAATCTCTGTACTTTTGAGATTATGATTCAGAAGAAATTTGAATAATTGAAGGGCATTGCTTCGACAAAACAAGAGTTTTCAGCTCTTACATCTTTAAAAACAAACTTAGAAAAACAGTGAAAAGCATAACATGGAATTTTATCTCATTTTAGCCTAAAATGGCATGCTTCCTTGGATATGTGACATTCTAATTAAGAAAAAATAACCTCATCTATTTTATGAATAAGTTTACAATGGCCAGGGGTGGTGGCTCACACCTGTAATCCCAGCACTCTGGGAGGCCGAGGCAGGCGGATCCTTTGAGCTCAGGAGGGAGAGACCAGCCTGAGCAAGAGCAAGATCCCGTCTCTACCAAAAATAGAAAAAATTACCTGGGCATAGTGGCGCATGCCTGTAGTCCCAGCTACTATGGAGGTTGAGGCAGAAGGACTGCTTGAGCCCAGAAGTTTGAGGTTGCTGTGAGTTAGGCTGACACCACGGCACTCACTCTTGCCAGGACAACAGAGTGAGACTCTGTCTCAGAAAAAAAAAATAGGTTTACAACAAAATATTAAACAACAACAAAATATTAAAAAGACTACCAGATGTGTCTTGATATTCCTGGACTTGAAGCTAACTTGAAATTTTATGAGGCTTCTCTCCAATATTCAGGTTACTTATGAAACTGTTATTTAGGATTGGATTTGATTGATTTTGTGACAGTCTTGCCTCCTTCTTCACTGTACATGATGACTTTGAATTCTGCTTTGTACCCTCTTCTGTAGAAAACATAAACCCATTAGTTTATCATTTAAACTTGTCTAGTTTGGGTACAATTCTTTGTTTAGTTGCTACTAATCATTGTACTTTTGAAGACAAGATCCTAGATAATATGTCTTTGGGAATAGTGGAACTATGTTGCTTAAACTTTACTTAAGCACATGCTTATTGCTCTTTGGGGGGAAAGGTATGCAGGGCGGATGTTAAGCTTATTCAAGAGTGATACTGAAAATAGCAGTCAAGGCGGGGCACGGTGGCTCACGCCTATAATCCTAGCACTCTGGGAGGCCTAGGCAGGCGGATCGCTCAAGGTCAGGAGGTGGAGACCAGCCTGAGCAAGAGTGAGAACATCTCTACTAAAAATAGAAAGAAATTAATTGGCCAACTAAAAATATATAGAAAAAATTAGCCGGGCATGGTGGTGCATGCCTGTAGTCCCAGCTACTTGGGAGGCTGAGGCAGGAGGATTGCTTGAGCCCAGGAGTTTGAGGTTGCTGTGAGCTAGGCTGACGCCACAACACTCTAGCCCAGGTACCGGGCAACAGAGTGAGACTCTGTTTAAAAAGAAAAAAAAAGAAAATAGCAGTCAAGTGCAGTCCCTTTATTTGTTACGCATCCTGTCACCCAAATAGCACCAACCAGAGACCACATTTTCCTAGACGTATTCAAACATGTATCATGACATAGACTTTAAGAATGGTAATGAAGCTCCAGGGGAAATACATTATTAATAGCATATGATATAACCATCTATGAAATGTATCAAAGATTTCTCCTGTAAAGGTACCAGTTTCTATAGATTCCCTTTTCAAGAACTGTGGCTGTATGATATCGCATATTGAGAGGGTTTAGAATGTGTAAAGATTCTGAACCTTCTCAGCTAATGTGTTTTTCCTCTCTGGGAAAACAATGCTATGGCCCTGCTCCCAAGCTGACCTCTGAGACCTTAATAGGAACTTGCTTCTGTCCCCAGTGGTTCAGGTATACTCAGACCCCACTGAAAGCATTGAGTTCTATGTGTGGCCAGAAACCTTCTAAGCGGCAAGTCCAGTCACCACTGTCACTGCTCTCTGCAGACACTGATCTCACCCCTTTTAAGAGACTGTAATGGTTTCATACTGAAGCCTGAAGTTGCTATGGGCTGCCTGGGTCAGGTTCTTTTTTTCCCTCCAGTATTCAGAGAGCCACACACATGCGACGGCTTCAAGAACACAATTTCTGAGACTCCCCAATGCACCTGGTAAAGAAATGAGCTAAGAGTAATATACGGATTGGGAGATATTAAGTCCCTTTACGAGGCTCAGAATCTTATTTCTTTTAATTACTCAATCGCTTTAATTCCTGAGAGAGCCGACTCACCTAGTCTAACTTGTTATACTCCTTTACATAGGAAGCTGGTAAAATAAAACGGGAGTTAAACAATGTCAGAATGTGGTGGTGTGACATAGAATTTGCCCATTCTTGGTATAGTCCAGAAACTTCTGTAATACTCACTTGAACAATAATAGAAGCAACGTATGATAAATCCTATTTTATGAGCAAAAGCTGAGTGTAAGAAGAAATAAAACAACATTTTGTGTGGGGGGTATATTTGGCTTCAGGAAGAAGAACTGGGTCATTCGCCATGCAACATTAGAGCTGAACTGTGCGGGGTTTAGAGCCTTTTTGTCTATACTCTCTGATTTAGGCTGCACATGGCAAAGGTAAACAAGCTGAAATAGCACTATGGATATCTGCAAGCTGAGTTGTCAATGTTCACACTGATTTGATAATGAACATCAAGTCTTTATTATTTTTTTAAAAAGCACTTTTTTCTACAAAAAAAGTACAGTCTACACAAGTAGACTATATGAAAGAACTTCATGATTCTTGATCAACCTACTTTGCCCTATATTTTAATAATTGGTTTTCCTATCTTGATGTACTCAGGTTTGATTTTCTGAATGTATCCTCAGTTGAATGAAAAAAATCAAGAATATTCTAAAATAATGACTTGAAATAAATTTCGGTGCCTATAGAAAAACTGGAACTATCACAGAGTATACCAAACGTGAACTATCAATAGGCTCTCTCTGTCTGCATCTTTTAAACTGCACAGATGATCACTACAAATGGCTGTTTGCAGAAATGTGGCTTTTGGGAACCTGTTTTTCTCGATGTAGTCTTTTATGAAGCTCAGAAACTATGTTACTGTTCTAATACTGTAAAAGATCACTCACCAACATAAAACCCAATTGACAGGTCTATAGAAACAGTCAATTCAGAGGAAAAAATGCTTTGTAATTTTATTTTTATTTTTGCAGGTTGGAAAATAATTTAGACAACTCACAAAAATCCATAGGAGAATATAAAATATGTACAAAAATAACAATTCCACTTCTCCTGCTCAGTACATGGCTTTAAGGATAAATATCACAAGGGAAGTTTCTGGAAGCCTCACCTGCTTAAACCTAGATGTATTAGCTCAGCTCACATGTATGAGCTCAGATGATTGGATCAGGCCCATCAAGTTAACTTCCATTGGATTTATTGGTTTGCATAATTCCTAATCTAACTGGGGACTTGAAATCTCATCAAATTCATGAGTGTCTCCCATACACAGGGAGGGACAGATACAGGGTGTGTCTCTCAAGGAGGGGAAATGTGTGGGACATTTCAGAATTCTATCTGCCTCAGAGATTCTGAAAATTTATATTTCCTGATAATAAGGGAAAATTTCGCGATAAAAATGAGACATTTTATAAAGTTGCATATTAGAAAACTTAAATGTGTGCCAAAAACCACAAATGATAAGTCATTTATCAGGTACTATGAGGATGAACTGGGGGCGTGAGGGGAGCATGGAAATATTTATTTCAGTTTTTACCATGTATGTATATATCTGTAGCAGAGAAACTCAAAAAAGAGATCAATAAAATTATTTCAAGTATAAAAATATATATCAGATTTGGACAAAATTATGTTGGATAAAAGGCATAAAAAGTAGGTCAGAAGATAAAGTAGACACGAAAATATCTGATTTTAAAGAGCTTTTTATATATTTAAAAATATTTGGTAGTAGATATGAAATTAGTATGTTGTTGTCATTACATTGAAGATATTTAAAAGAATGATGTAACTATTTTATTTTTAAATAACAAAATTTATAATATGCTAAACATCCTTTGCAAGGATTTAAACTTGTAATGAAAACCTTTAGATCTACATATGTGACGGATATAAAAATTTTTAAATTCTTAAAGATTGAAGACCATTGCCCTACACACTTTATGCCATTAATTATTAAACTGAGAATTATTCAACTTCTCAGTTTAATCAATTAGTATAAATATTAAATTTAGTATGATTCAAATTCTAAGCAACTTGCCTTCTCAGCATTTCTTCCCTCATTTTGATTTTACTTATGCAGAATCAAAGATCCTAAAAGAATCTAAGAACTTGGCAGCACCTCTTTCTGCATATGAAAATGTAGGTCTACACTTTAATCAAATAACTGAAGCTTTATTTTAATGGGTTTTCTTTTTTTGTTCTATTGGCCTTTAATCAATACTGCATTAAGTATTAAAGAACTAGATTATAAGAAACCTAGATTATAAAGAACCTAGATTATAATATTTCAAAGTGAAAATTGGTCAGTGTTTGATAAGGACTTCTTTGATTTGCCTTCTGGTATTTTAGTGAATGCCACACACAATAGCAAGAGCTAGGACTCATGTGACAATTATATTTAACAAAATTTCATTTAATATTGAAATTACAAAATTAAGGATAATGTAATCACTCGAATTGCTGGAATTAGGGAAATAGGATTAACGATGAGAATAATATTGTGATATAGTCTTCAAAATCTAGAGCTTAAAATAGAATTTGTAATACTCAGAATATTCAATGTCCTGAAAATTTATCAGGCTCTTATACTAAGTAACCAATTTTACTTAACAAACATGAGGGGGAATAGATTTTTTTACAAGATCACCTGTGAAATTCATATATAGTCCAAAACCTTCACTTCCCCTTCTCCGGCAAGACATATCCACTATTCTCCACACAAGAAATGTAAGCCCACACAAGGCCTTCCTATCTCAGCATTCACTATCTCTAGAGGCATGATTAGCAGGTTGTAAGCAGAAAGAAACTGCAAGTCAAAGGATAAGAACCACCAATAAATTGAAAATTAACCCCAGAAATAAAAAGAATATACATATATAAGCTTTTGATAGAAATCAATTATAGTATACACTTCTCTCTCACTATACACTCAGGAAGGACTGACTTTGTCTAAGTTTGTTATATTCCTAATTTTTCTCTAAAATCTATGTGTTTTTTAATCTCTAGGCTACAGAGAGGCCTAAATTAATGATTTCTAAAATGAAGTGAGGATGAGGAGGATATACCCAAGTAAGTGTAGCAAGACAAGGCATAAAGAAAAAATATCAATATTTCTATTTTTATTTAAAAAGAAAGAATTTAAAAGTTAATTAATATTTAATATGCAAAATGACCATAGTATATGAATAAAGCTTATAAATAACAAGATATATGTTGGGTTATTCAAAAATATTTTACCAGTAAGATACATGATTTTTAAACGTGGGAGGTGGCTCCTAGATTAACTCTTCAAAAATATAAACCTAAAAGATGTCAGTAACTTGAGGTATCATTCTCTCCTGCATAGATCAGACAGTTAGGGGACAAACAACTCATATTTTATGGTGCTCCAGAGAAAAATTCCAGGCACTTTGTACGATATAACATATTTAGCTGCTTTCTAAGCCTCAATGTGGGGATAATTTTTGAATTGCTTTAAAAGGTAAAAGCTCTCAACTTTTTTTGTTACTAAAAAATGGCATCATTCTTTATCCCATTACTATAATTCTTACTCTGAGATCTGTAATTTTTTACACATTTCTTCCTTTTCTGTTTTATGAACAATTAAAATTTTAAAAAAAGAAAAAGAAATGGGACTTAAACTAAAAATTTCTGCACAGCAAAGGAAACAATCAACATATAAATAGACAACCTAAATAATGGGAGAAAATATTTGCAAACTACACGTCTGACAAAGGGCTAATATCCAGAATCTATAAAGAACTCAAACAAATCAATAAGAAAAAAACAAATAACCCCATTGAAAAGTAGGCAAAAGACATGAATAGATTCTTCTCAAAAGAAAATAGACAAATGGCCAAAAAACATGAAAAATGCCCAACATCACTAATTATCAGGTAAATGCAAATTAAAACCACAATGAGATACCACCTTACCCCTGTCAGAACTGCCATTATTAAAAAGTCAAAAATAATAGATGGTTGTAGTGAAGAATGAACATCTATATATTGTTGGTGGGAATGTAAACTTATACATCTGTTATGAAAAGCAGTATGGAGATTCCTCAAAGAAATAAATGTAGACCTACCATTCAATCCAACAATCCCATTACTGGGTGTCTACCCAAAGGAAAAGAAGTCACTTTATAAAAAAGACACCTGCACCTGAATGTTTATCACACCACAATTCACAATAGCAAAGATATGGAATCAACCTAAAGTTCCCATCAACTGCCAAGTAGATAAAGAAAATGTAGTCTATGTATACCATGGAGTACTACTCGGCCACAAAAAGTAATGAAATAACGTCTTTTGCAGCCACTTGGATGTAACTGGAGACCATTTTCTTAAGTGAAATATCTCAAGAATGGAAAAACAGATACCACATGTTCTCACTTATAAGTGGGAGCTAAACAAAGGATATATATGGTCATAAAGAATAACAATGGACACAGGAAACTAAGAATGGTGGAGGGCTAGAGGGAGTGAAGGATAAAAATCTACCCATTGAGTACAATGTACACTATTCTGGTGACGGGAAAACCGAAAGCCCTGACTTTGGCATGATACAATTTACTCACATAACAAAAAACACTTGTACCCCCTAAATATTTTGACATAAAAAAAGAAAAAATTATGTCAGCATTTTCATCATTATTTTGTAGAATGTTTCCAAAAGCTTTCATGACAAGAAGAGGCTCCCTGGATGTAACTTATGGGATGTAACTTATGCTGACAGGAGAAAGTGGTAAAACTGTTACTCCCCAAAATAATGATGTGCCCCTAATCTTCAAATTAAAAATAAGAAAGAAAGAAGCATAAGAAATAGATGGCTGTTCTTTAGATCCTTGACATCCTTTTTTTAGGCCTATCCTATATTTAGACTGCACACTCAAAAAAACTATTTTCAATAAATATTTATTGAACATTTTTCTACATGTTAGGTATCCTGAAGGAAATGGTATAAACATGTATAAGATTCAACTCTTTTCTTCCTAGTGATAAAAGGTCTGATATTTTAAAATATTCTTTTGATTTTTTTTTTCACTTTATCAATGGCAGGCGAATTTCTTAACCGTCATGGTCTTTCACAAAACCAGTCAATGTTTTGGTGGCCCTAAATCTACCAAGCATAGCTCCAGGCTTTTATTTCCTACTTGATTTGTCCTGTTGTACTGCTTTAATTATGACACAGATATTTAATATGGACACATAATTAAAAATGTCTAAGATATTCAGAGACTATAAGCTTTCTATTGTATCGTCACAGAATTTCTTGGGTAGAAAATAGGTATCAGAGGAAGTTAGCTCTGTGATGACTCTAAAATGAATCTGGGGTTAAAAAACAAAACAACTGTGTTTATGAGCTATTTTCATGCTTCCTTTTTTAACTGAACAATATAAATGGGAGAAAATTCCCAAGCTGGAAGATAGAGATGAGATCCCTTCATGGTGAACATAGGAGTCCTGTGGTCTGGGAAAACCATCCCGACTCCTTATTCCTTCCGATCTGGATCGGTTCTGTTCTCCAGCGGCCACTGCCATTCTTTAACTTTTGGATATTAAAATATCAAGACAGAAGAAAACAAGAGAGAGAAAAAGAAAATAAGGGAGGGGAAAACGAAAAAAAAAAAAAAAGGAGTTACACTCTAGAGTGATGGGCATGTCCTAAGAAGTGGAAGAACAAAATTCAAACACAATTCTGCCACCCTTCAGTCCTTTAATGCTTCCCTACCCAAGCAATCTGCCTCTGAGCCACCGTAGAGACCTCAAACAATGCAGTGCAAGCTTTCCCATGCCCTGTTCATCTTAAAACTCTCCCCCATCCTAGGATAATGAGAATCAGCTGGAGAATCCTGGGTCTGGGAGATCTGAACGCTTCACTCGTTTTTAGTATTGGGCACGAGATCCAAGGAGGTGACAATCACAACTTAACAAAAAGCATACGTATGTCTCCCTAATGACTTTCAGATTGACTCTAGGATATATTTATCTGGGAGGGTTTGATTTTAGGCTTTTTGTTTGTGTGTGTAGTGTATTACCACTAAAACTCTCTGGGATAGAGCAACACCAGTTTAGATTTAACACTTTGGTTGATTGGTCGACTATATTTTTTAATTTTCATTTAGGTACCGTCACTGAATATTATTAAAAAGGAAAAAAAATTTCCAAGGTAAAAAAAAATGGAGGAAAAAGGTGATTACCAGAAAATTGTTCATCATATATCTTTAATTTTTTTAATATTGTTTATTTATATTTATTCTATAAGTATTTGCTTAGTGTTCACTGAGATTATAGCAATATTGCCCTCTCTCTCAATAGACTGTAATGCCACCTGTTTCAAAAAAAATTGTGTATACATATTAGATGGAAGCTCATTGATCCTATCCATAAAGGTAACTAGATCCTATCCACATGGGTAACTAGATCAGATTTTCAGATTTTTTTCCCTTCTCTTTTGTCTTAATAATAATTCTTTGCCTGCGGTCTGAGTCCCACATTAGCCTCTCTAAGAACATCACTCATTTATTTATTTATTATCTTTTCACCCCTTTGCTCTCTACTACCTTTATCCCATAAGCATTTATTTTTATTTATTTTTTTATTTATTTATTTTTTTGAGACAGAGTCTCATTCTGTTGCCCAGGCTAGAGTGCCGTGTCATCAGCCTAGCTCACAGCAACCTCAGACTCCTGGGCTCAAGCGATCTTTCTGCCTCAGCCTCCTGAGTAGCTGGGACTACAGGCATGTGCCACCATGCCCGGCTAATTTTTTCTATATATATTTTAGTTGTCCGGCTGATTTCTTTCTATTTTTAGTAGAGACAGGGTCTGGCTCTTGCTCAGGCTGGTCTGGAACTCCTGATCTCAGATGATCCTCCCACCTCGGCCTCCCAGATTGCTAGGATGACAAGCATGAGCCACCTCCCCCAGGCCCCCCCATAAGCATTTAAATACTGTCAAATGTCACCTGTCTTGAAAACAACTCCCTCCTCTTCATATATCCCTCTAGCTATTGCCGGTTCCCCTTCCACCTAAGAACTGGGCTCCTTCTAAGAGTTGTCAATATGTACCATCTTCTCTTTGACTCCTATCCACTCCAAAGCCTTCTGGAGTCAGGTTTCTGCCTTTACCATGCCACTGAAACTCCTGCCACATGCCAATGTTGACCACTCATTTCTTTTTTTTTTTTTTCTTCCTGTGGCTTCTGGACTTCTACGCTATTCTAAGCTGTTTTCTCTCTCTTGACATACTGCTCAGGCTCCTACTGAGGTCATCCTTTTTCTAACTACCTGAACGTGAACCACTGTTCCAAACTCCCTCCCTTAGCCACCTTCTTCACCCATTTCCCTTGTTCTGACAACCTGGTTGCATTTTTGCCTCTCATTACTATCTCTATGCTAATGGATACACCTCTCATTTTCATCCTTAGCTTATAGTCCATAAACTTTCAAAACTCAAAGAAACACATTGGAAATAGCAATAAAAGATTATTCTTCACACCACCATAATTCTGGTGCCAGCACTGAAGTTGTGTTGTTTTGTTTTGTTTTGATGTTTCCCCAAATCTTTGTAGCGTTTATGCATCTAAAGATCACATTACAGGCTTTGGTTGTGAAGGTTCTGACAGAAACAGAATTCTCCTCATAGAATTTGGTTTTGAATTGGAATTTAGATTACTGCCAAACTACTTGTTATGTTTCTTAATATGACAAGGAGCTTTAGATGACATTGACCGTGAATTAAATTATTGAATCTGGGTGATGAGTGCATGGGGATATATTACCTAGTGTATATTACCTAGTGCTTAAATTTTCTATAATAAAAAGTTTCTTGTAGAACTTGTAGAACTGGAAAGGCAGACTCTAAGATAAATAAAAATAGAAATTTTTCTTTGTCATATCCAACTGAGAGTTTTCACTAATTCTTTAAGAAGAGGGCAGTTGAGTTTATTATCATATGCAATAATATTTAAAGGTTTGTATCAATTTAAGCTTGCATTAACTATCCAGTAAAATGTATGACTTATATTATATGGTATGCTCACCCAAACATTTATTCATCTTCAAAATGCCAAGAGATATTTTTTAAAAGTATATACCCACTAAACCTATTAAGATAAAATTTTTTTAAAAAATTTAAATGTATAGAGACTGTTGTAGAGACCAATATAGACTGCTGTATATATTTTGCCATCAAAATCTAGCATTCCAAAATAAGCAATTCTGAGAAACAAGAGCCCTTTACAGAATGTTATTAGGAACAAAAGTATATTTCCATCTTGGCACTGTATGTATTTCATTAAGTACAGGGAACGATGGAATAAAGAGTCAGATATGGCCCTTGCTTTGGAGATCTTACACCCCAGAAACAAAAACAAATACAAATGTAGGTACCTCTAACCAAAAAAGAAAAACAATAAATTCCAATGGAGTCTAAACTTTTAAAGTTGGAATAAATAATCTCACTAGTTCTTGAAACTCTCAAAGTTGCCAGTTCCCTCATTACAAACCAAGTACTATGTGTTGCCTATATTCTTTTGTCTGCTAATATATTGATGCATCTTCATGATGAGAAACCTCCTGGCTCACCGGGGCCCAGTTACATTTTCAATAATCGAAATCCTTTTACTCTGTTTCTCTCAGAGGAAATCACCATCATACTAATAGCTAACACTGATTGGGCACTCTCCTAATTCCATGCACAAATTATCTCATTTAGTATTCATAAAAACACATAAAGGAGGTACTTTAATGTTTGCATTTTACAATTGAATGAAGTCCAGGCAGTTTAAGAAATCTGCGCAGAGTCACAGGTAGTAGGTACAGGAACTAGGATTCAGTATTTGCACAGTTTGACCTCTTATTCTCTCTAACATATTGCCTCTGGATTAGGGAGAACTTCTGTACTCCTAATAGGTAAAATATTGTCAACACACAAATGTGTCAGAGTGAGAAATACTGCTCAGAACCAGACCCAACAGTCAATTCTAGCTAAGTATTAGATCTTGCATTATGGATAGAGCTCCTTTCAGTGCTTCCTCATCCTCCCTTTTATGTATCTCATGTAATTCCTGTCCATACAGTCTGGCATCAAGATCTAGATTGTTCTTTCACTCTTTTGTAGATTTTTTTTCATAGAAAATTTGATTATTCATTCTGTGTTCTCCCAAGGTTCAAAGTGTTGAATCTTTATCAGTGAAAGAATTGCTTTATCCAATTTGCTTTGTTTTCCTGGGAGTAGATTGGGGATGGGAGTTCTATTCATACAATCCAGCATCCTCCTTTTTCTCAGCAGAGTCCTTTATTCTACCTACCTACCTTTGAGGCTGCCTCTCCTCCAGCCCCCACACCTCTCCTGCCACCCAGGTTCTGCAAGCCACCATTCTAAAAATTTGAACCCTAGAACTCCTGTGGCAGGTAGGCAAGAAAAGGAACTATTCATTTAGTCCAAGCTAAAAATAGACTCTTCTATTTCATGGAAAGATGTAAACAAGATTACTCCTATATAACACCTTTTGAGTACGGCTTATCTGAAGCATTCTGGAATTACTTCTGTCTAATTCATGTTACTGTCACCATCACCTAGGTTACATTTAACATGCATATGTGTTCTTCTTGTTACAATGGAGGTACACAAAAATGCTGCCTAATATAAACGATCAAATTATCTCACATACATACACACACACACACCATAAACACATACACATGATAGATTCCCACCACAATACATGTATTTATGCCAAATAAGAATTTTTTTAAAAAGGTGTGAACTGTGTAGAGTTCTGGTATGTTGCAGGACTTGTTCAAAGAATGGAATATGGCCTTGAATTCCACCTGAACACTAGCAACCTAGATTTACAAACAAGAGAACAGAGTACTGTACTTGCATAACTAAAACCACCCAAAGACTGTTAAAAAAGTAAAGCAATATGTAATATACTTAGCAAATCCGTGAGTCAACAATCTTTGGCTTTTTATGACATTGATGTTCTTAAGATAGAGGCCTCAAACATCTCAAATATTCTGTCTAGAATTTCTTTACATAAGTACATACTGTTATTCCATTTTTCAGATCCCTCATCATTTTATTGTTCTTTCTGAGTTTTCAATTTTTACTATCATTTTAGTTTATTCCTTTAAATAATTTAAACTTATCTTACCAAAGGTGCCCTAACCTCTGAGTCCACATCTCAAAGCAAACCAACACAGACACACACACCCATAAAGATGCTAAAGGATAAGACTAAATTCACGAGATTAATCAATAGCAAAACAGACACACTTGAGTACAAATATTTTTATGTTCTAATTCAATCAATGCTCTGCCCACTGAACCATGTTGCTTTAGCAGGACATCCAGTACCCTGTTACTGAACAGCGATTGCCAAATGTTTAACTACCAGTAAAAATAGCTTTGTGTTCAACCTATGAATGATACCCAGGTCAAAGCAAAACTGCTTCCAAACACCACATTATTATCCTGTCTATTGTTCTATTGTCCCAAATTCTCTGCTGTAGCCAGCCAACACAAATCAGCCTTTCTTGGTGGGTTTATTACTTTCTGTCACAGCCATAGCTGCCCCAACAAGAATAGCAACCCTGACTAAAGCAAATCACAGGGTTACCATTCTGGAAAGAAGGGTTTGAATGTGGAAAACCACCAGCACCAGCAGCGCCTGCCAGGTGAAAGCGCCATGCTGCGTCACGGGACTTTACAACAAAGACATGTTTGGCCACCGCCTGACACAGAGGGTTAGATGTGACTCTGTAGATATCTGCTACATTTTGCCACTGTTCTTCATTTCATTTCTACGTCAGGCTCTGTCTGTCTGGAATTTTCTCTAATGAACTGAACTTTTTGGCAGCATCCACTTTACTCCCAAACCATCAGTTTATAGCAGGGTTTACTCACTGGCATAGGTGCAGATAGAAATTTGTTCCAGTGGTACAGTTTTACTTTTGATATTTGCATATATGCCTTATTCTAGTAACTGTTCTATTCTCTTGACAGAAAGCAGAGAAAGAGTATTTCAAGGAGGAACATAATCTGATTTTTTTAAAAAAACAGAATCTCTCTCTCTCTCTTTCTTGCCCAGGCTAGAGTGGTGTAGAGTGGCCTAGCTCACAGCAACCTCAAACTCCTGGGCTGAAGCGATCCTCCTGCCTCAGCCTCCCAAGTAGCTGGGATTATAGGCTAATTTTTTCTATTTTTAGTTGCCTGGTTAATTTTTTTCCAATTTTTAGTAGAGACAGGGTCTCACTCTTGCTCAGGCTGGTCTCAAACTCCTGATCTCAAGCGATCCTCCCACCTCCGCCTCCCCAGTGCTAGGATTACAGTTGTGAGCCACCCTGTGCCCAACCAATAATCTGGTATTTATAAAATTTTGGAGCTAGAAGGGCTTCAATTCCAACTTTTGTCTTGTAGGGTAGAATACTGAGGCCCAAAGAAGTTGAGAGGCTTTAGGCCGCACAAACTAGGCTAATATCTAAAGCTGAAATACAGTTAAACTTGTCATCTTCCACAATGTGTTGTTCTTCATTACACCATCAACATGAAGGAGCCATTATTTACAACCAGTCATTAGACATCAACAAGTGACTTCCATGGAAGTGTTAGCTTTTATTCTGATTATTGGCTATTTATTGCCTTTATATCGATTAACAAAGATAAAAGTATTCCAACAGCTCTTGGCAATTTACCTGTTCCTACTCATAAAACAAGTGAACAAGTACATAATTCTTATTATAGTCTAAGTAGAAATATTCATTACATTCATAAACAGCATTACTTATATAGATAACAGTAACCAGAACCCTTAGTAATGGATTGGCTTTTAAAAAACTAATTTGAGGTCTAAAAACTAATTCAAGAAGTCTCTATTTCACTATTAATCATCAGAATAGTCAGTACATGAAACAACTTTTCATTGTATAATTATTTAGGAAGAAAAAAATAAAATTGGCATTAACTGATCTGGCCATAGGATTTATTAATAGTTGATATCACAGGAAGCATGGCATAGCACAGTGGTTCTCAACCTTAGCTGCACGTTTCAAACATCTGAGGAACTTTTTAAAATCTTAATAGTTGAGTCATAGTTAAGACCAGGTATATAAAAAAAAATCTATAGGGGTATTTTTAAAGCTCCCCAGGAAATTCCAATCTGTAGCCAAGTCACAAGCTTTGTATTCAACATACACAGCATTGAATCCTGCATCTCTTCCTTACTTTATAAACTTGGGCAAGTTTCTTATCTCTCTGTGCCTCAGTTTCTTATTAAGTAAAATCATGATGATGATGATGATGATGATACTTACCTTGTAATGTTGTTGTGTGGGCCAGTGGTTATACACGTAAATCTCGTACACAGCGCCTGACAAAGGACTGGAAGTTCTGTTTCCATTTGTGGTAGAATAGCTTGTATCAGACAAACTCTCCTGTAATAACAATTATAAACTCCAGACAAATATAAAAAAATGATTGTTTAAAGGCCCTGGTGTACCATCGAAAGCAGGCAAAAACTAAAGAAATACAGTAGGTGAGCTCCATAGTTAGGTGGCTTTTCTCTTGATGACTCTCTCAGGCTCATTGCAGTACAAGGAAAAAATAGAAATCAATCAGGAAACAACATCCTATTGGGAGTTCAGAGAGTCTAGCATAGCAGAAACTGGAAGAAAAATTTCAAAAAGGAAGGAAACACAGAGGAGATACCCCCAGATCCACATACAAATTCTCCTCAATTTTGCAAAATGAAAGTGAATTAAAGCCATTTTCAGACAAAAATTGAGACAATTTATTGTAAGCAAAACCTCACTGCAAAAAAATCTAAACAAATTTTCTCAGGATGAAGGAAATGACACCAGATGTAAAGCAGGAAAGAATAAAGAGCATAGGAAATAGTAAGTATTTGGGCAATAAAGGCCAAATAAAGGTCAATTGGTTGATCGGTCCATTGGTTGGTTTGTTAAATAATATTATCAGAATCTTAGCACACTGAGATGCTCGTGCCATGAATAATATCCAGGAACAGAAACAGAGATCACAGCTTCATGTCACCCATTTCATTCTCATGGCAAAGCACGTGCTCACTGAAATGTGGAATGAAAGGCACGATTGTTCTTATTTCTACCTATTTTTTTAGTCAAGCTATAGTAGAAATTGCGTATCTTAAATGTGCATACAACATGAACCCGATGTGGCACCAGAGAGTTCATTCTTGACAGCATAACTTAAGCACTCAGTGGGTCCTAGAAATCAGGAAAGGATTCATACGTTCGTGAACAACTTAGGACATTAGCAACAAAGATAATAAAGATAAATATTTCTTATAAATTCCTTATAGCACTTTTATTTTTACTTTTTTCCCTTTTCTCTTTTCCTCCATGCCCCAAGCACGTGGTATTTATATAGTTATCCATCAAGAAAAGACACTGTGCTGGCCTTAGTTTAAGTATAAAGGTTGAAGAACATTGAAATTTATAAATACAAACTGTCCTAATAATTTAACTTGAGAAGAAGAGTAAACGTGCTGTGGCACTCCACTTGCAAGGCAAATTTGTCAGTGCTCCTCTCAGTTCCCTTTCTGAAACTTTTCTTGCTTCTTCTCTATGGCTCTTACTATGGCCAACACCACCATCTAGCCCACTTACTGCCCAAAGTCTCTCACCTTTACAAAAAAAAATAATAATAATCAAAAAACGAAACAAAAAAAATCTTCTCTTTCTAAATCCCTACCTTGACTTTTTATCTGATTAAAATTATTTATATTTAGTCTGACTAAGGAAAAATCTACAAAACCTCCTGGGAGAAATTTATATTTAAAATAATTTGCTACTCAGAATAATCTTTGCTTATAAAGGAGCATTCTTGAGTGACTGGCTTATTCCCTGCTACCCTAACACATCCTATGGCATGTTTCCACATATACCCATACACACTCATATTTTATTAAAAGGAGAACTAAATAGAAATAGTAATTCTTTCAGGAGAATACAATGCTGGCTCAACAAACCACAAGTCACAAATCTGAGAGTAAGGAGAGACTTTTAGACTTTATTTTTGGTAAACCACTTGAGTCAGTACCAAAAAATAAAAAAATGCCATTACATTTTTAAATTTAATATTCCCTGCTAAAATTATTCAAATAATAAATGTACAGGAAGCTGCTAAATTGATTTCTTTTCATCCAGTTTGGGGGTTTTGACCAACTTCTATACAGTTATACAATCAATCACATCCTCGCCATTATCATAGCTAAGTGGTTCAGTTAATACTTTCTCAAATCAATATTTTAGTCATAAACCATCACCTAAGGTTCTTATGATTCTTATAATGTTTCTTTCCACTGTCATCAATGTTTTCTGGTAACTTTCTTTATTCCCCAGAGCTTTGACTTGCCTAAACAGTGGCTTCATTTCTAATTGTTAATATTAACAGAGAGATGGGCTTTCCATTATTGAAAATTGAAATAGACAAATCATGAAAATGAATAAAGCTAATTTTGTAAGATGTTAAGCACATTGACACATAGTAGACATTTAATAAGTATTTGATGAATGAATAAATGAATTAATGAGTAAATTAATAAGAAAATATTTATAGAATTTAATGTAAAAGAATGATACTTAAAAGAGATTACACCTTTTTTTAACCTGGGCATTTTCATCTACTTTAAGCATGTCTGTCTGGTTTTCTTTATAATTATAAATCTATTCCAGTTTTGGATTATGCATCAGGAACTTACTTCTCTCTGTGTGTTCAAACACTCTGGTCAGGGAGAACTTACCTTCTGTGAACTACATGCTCAGGCCTTTGCAAAACTGTATATCCATTCTGTGCATACACAGAAAAGAGACAATCCTGTGGCACTTAGCTTACGCCCTGCCTCAGGCTTCATTCTTGTACTTGGCACCCCACAGCTCAGGTTGTGTGGTGATGGCCTGATCCTTCTTTCCTGGAGCCTTGGGCCCTAGTGATCTTTTATTCCTAGACCCCATAGTTCCTGGGCTTTAGGTTCACTAGGCCTCTCCTCTTGGTTTCTGATCCCTGTTGCCTGATTTCCTTGTTACTTGCCTCAACTGTGCACATTGACTGCTCCATGACCAACTTACTTCTCAGGGCCAGAAATCTTGACCTAGTCTAAACCTCAGAACTAATCTCTTGATCCTATTGGGTGCTTTTGCCATATCCAGTGTCACCTAGTAAAACCAAGGCACATGCACTCTGTCTATGAGTTAGTGCCTGACCTGGACTTTATCTTTTCTACAACCAGTTTCAACTCTTCCAACCCCATTTAAGCCCTCACTATTATTCCTCAGTCTTCCCTTAGCTTTGCTTTCTCAGCTTTCTCAGTTTAGTGAGCCACTTATTTGGTTCTTTTCAATCTCTTTCATTTCCCAATTACAACTCGGTCCTCCTTTTTGGTCCAGTGTTTCTGAATTGTACAGGAGCTAAAACAAACAAACAAAAATAGGCATACAAATGCAAATAAAGCAAGTAAATAAAAACAAAAATATCTTTTTCTTGGATCAAAACACTTCATACTTAAGAACTGCATGGATAATACTGACCAGGCACAATTCAGTAAGGATCTCAGGCATAAAAAATAATAACAATGCTTCCACTGCAAGAGAGGATGTGGTATAGCCTTAAACATCAATCTTTGTCAAGATGTGACGGCTGCCTACTCCCCCAGTGTTCTGAGGGTACGTGCTGCATTTTAGTGCAAATCAGAAAATGTTCATGTTCAGGTGGATGATTCCAAAAAGCAATCTCTCTCAGCATTTGATGCCCTGCAAATTGATTCAATTCTAGCAAACAGAGTCCAGGCCCCACCCTAAGCCAAGTACTTCCTAATTACAGTTTAGCTATAGTATGACATTTAGAAATCCAGAAACCAGTAGAATAATGTTCTTAAGTGCAATCAAAGGTATAAAACATGTTTGTGCCTGTGTGTGGAGCAGGCCTCTCCAGTCCCCTCTCCCTTCAATTCTGATTACATATTACTCCTTTTGGCCAGCTATTTTTAGAAAGCGCACAACAATTGCTCCAAGGCCTTAAGGCTTTTTTTTGTTATTATTCTTATTTTTATTATCCCATTCCTAACAAAAGACAGGCATGGCTGCAAAATGGCATGAGGGATGCAAGCAGACACACAAGGATAAAATGTGCATGCTGCCAGGCGTGGTGCCTCACACCTGTAATCCTAGCACTCTGGGAGGCCAAGGAGGGAGGATCACTTGAACTAAGTAGTTCCAGACCAGCCTGAGCAAAAGCAAGGTCCTATCTCTACAGAAAGTAGAAAAATTAGCCAGGTGTGGTGGCATGCACCTGTAGTCCCAGCTACTCAGGAGACTGAAGCAAGAGGATCACTTGAGCCCAGGAATTTGAGGTTGCAGTGAGCTACGATGATGTCACTACACTCTAGCTGGGGAACAGAGTGAAACTCTGTCTCAAAAAAAAAAAAGTGCATGCTATGGGTTTCCACATGTGTCTACTTGAGCATTTCCAGATGCAAAAGGAAAGAGATAGACTGCAGACTAATTAGATAAACTTGCTTCATTTTATATTTTTATAGTTGCTGTGTATTTTTCCCCTAAAACTAGGAAAAAACTCTCATCAGTGAGAAGTGGGAGGTTGGAGGAGAAGTGATATAAAAATCCTAAATAACTGACTTCAAGTATTCCAAGTATTCCAATTTAGAGTTTTGCAAACCATTTTGGGCATGTCCCTCTTTTTAGGTACAGCAGACAGAAGACTGATTTCCATCCAAATGTTGAAAAATAAAGTTTACTTTCCAAACTGATGAGAGAAGAGAGAAAATTCTTGTTTTATAAATTAGAAGTTATATGACAAATGGGATAGCTCTAACCAAAGATATTTCATAGCACTATTTTATATTTAGAATTACAACAGGTAAGTGTCTTGTGCTTCACACATAAGTAGTGCCATGAGAAAGTGGTTTTGTGATTTCTGCTCACATTCCAATCTTTGAAGGGTCCAAAGACAAATGTGACTCATGTAACCCATTTTACACTGTTGAGAGAAATATACTATTCAAAACACATCGTTGGATTTTGAGAGCCAGGATTATAAAAAAGCCAGGTGAAAACATTGAGGAAGCCTTCACTAGAAAATGTATCATTTATCGAGAGAAGGAAACATCCTTAAATCAAACACCATGATTAATGTGAATAAAGAGGCATATATTGTGTGTATAATTTATCATTTACTTACACAAAAAATTATTACCATTTTTGTCACTTAGATGATCAATTGTCATACTCTAGTACACTAACAACCGCCTTCTTCTTCCTGTGACATTTTTTTCCCTCAAGGCAGATTAATCTTGATATTTTTCAAATTCATATTATTTATCCCATTTATATGAGCTCATGAAAATAGCATTCAGTCTTTCTGCTTCAAGGGATCTGAAAGAAAAAAGATGAGACAGAGGACCCTTAAAAGAAAAACAGAAGTCAGAGCAAATAGCCAAGAGAAAAAAAAATCAAATATTAATACTTACAGTGATTAAAAAAGGAAACAAAATGGGAAATCAGCAAAAACTCCTCAGAAGAAATTATTCCCAAATGTCCCTATGTAAAAGGCTCATACATGTTACCAAAATTCACTTAGGATTAAAGGGGTACATGGAATCGTTTGGGGGTGACAGAAATAATTGTATCTTGATTGTGATTTCAACATGATCAACTGTCAATACTCATCAATTGTACACTTCAAATGGACACAGCCTATTGCCCACAAATTATACCTAAATAATTTTGATTATAAAAAGAAAGCAAAACATTTCTCTATGACATTTAAATAAAAGCTAAGTGCACTAAAAATAAATGGACTGTGAACAATGGTAAACATTCACATTTCCCAAAAACTATTGCCTTAAATGTTCTCTCATACTCCAGTATTTCTTGGTGAGAAATTTTAAAAATTGTGATATATAATAAACGTGAGGTATCACCGACATTATACTCATTTGCAATCACAAGAAAAATCACAAGGAAAAGCAAATGTTATAGTTTTTGGCTTTTTGTTATTTCATCTACAACTTAAGAATTCTTCCCTATCTATGCTGGAAATGTTGAAATGTTTCATATTTTATGGTAGAATATAGAGTGTATGGATTGAAGATAAGACGCTGAAATGCAGTAACTGTCAAGAACCACAAAAGATCTGAGAATTCACCCTACTTATAAGCTAACAGGTTAGCCTGCTGAAAGTTTCATGGATGCTGGTAGAAGACACAAGATTCCTGGGTTACAAAGGACAGTTTATTACTCGTGGCAAAAGCAGTAGCCATAGTATCAGCAATTTTTGTGCCAGTTCCCCAGGCCTCCATTTTTGCAAGGTGATACAAAGAAGCCCAGATGGCAACTGCATGCATACTGTTTGTGTTGTAGTAGCAGAACCCTAAATTCAGGGAATTTGAATCTTTTATAATGGGCAGTAAGTACCCCTTGCCGCTGCTATATCTTCCCAGGCTGTTTACAACAGATACCCCTAAAAAGATGGTACAAAATGAAGGACAGTCAGTGTCTCACTCACAAGACTTGCAGAAATAAAAAAGGTCTGTGGAGAATTGTTCTCCAACAATAACAATTCCATTGTTAGAGGAACCACTTCAGGGTACCTTGAATTCTTTAAATAAAATTACCATTAACTTATTAATAACCTCTGGTTTTCCAGATCCAAGTTTTATATTAATATGTTTATATAAAAATATGTATACATTTGCTCAATTTGAGTCAAAATACCAAAACTACACAACAAAATTTATATTAATTGTCAGAAAACAGACATGGGAAGGATTATCTCACTAGGTAAGGCATGCACTGAACTTCCTTATAAGTCACCTCGTGCAATCAATGGTAATCCAACTATTAACATTTCTTTCAATTGGCTCTTGTCCTTGAATTCATTTCTCATTCATCAGGTAATGGGGTAGAAATGAATCCAGTCTTCAAACCAGCTACTCATAATCACAAGGTACATTTCATTAACATGCTAAGAGTCAAAATTGGAGAGTTTTATTTGGCTTCCAGCCTGTCGCTATTCAGAAATAATGTGCCAATATATTTCATTTTAAAACAATTATCTCCCACATCAGCTCAATAGTCTAAGTCAGAAATCTGTACATTGTCCTAGATTCCACTCTAGTTACCCTTCTCACATGTGGCCAGTTGTCTACTCCTCCCACCTTTATTTAATAAATAGTTATCATATCTTCTTTTAATCAGGAATGTGTATTTTATCTGAGTATCAACTGCAGCTCCCATTATGCTGGACACATAGTAGGTACACAATAAAGGCTTACGAAATTAATAGATCTACTGCTTTATCAATATCAGAAAACAATGCACATGGGAATGTTAATTAATATAGCCATTATGGAAAACCACATGGAGGTTCCTCAAAATATTAAAAATAGAACTACCATATGATCTAGCAATCTTACTACTGGCTATACTGTATATATATCAAAAGGAAATAAAATCAGTATTTCAAAGAGATATCTGCACTCCCATGTTCACTGCAGCATTGTTCCCAATAGCCAGGAGATGGAATCAACCTAAGTGTCCATCAACAGATGGATAAAGAAAATGTGGTGTATGTACACCATGGAACACTATTCAGCCTTAATGAAGAAAGAAATGTCTGTCATTTGCAGAATGATGAACCCGGAGGCACAGAAAGACAAATCCACATGATCTCACCCATATGTGGAGTGTAAAGAAGTTGAATTCATAGAAGCAGAGAGTAGAATGGTGGTTACCAGGAGCTGGGAGTGGGGGACAGTGAGATGTTGGTCAAAGTGTACATAATTTCAGTTGGATACAAGGAATAAGTTCAGGAGATCTGCTATTGTACAACATGGTGACTATAGTTAATAACAATGTATTGTATTTTTGAAAATCCTAAGACAGTAGATTTTGAGTATCCTCATCACTAAAAAATAATAAATATATATGTGTCTATTAGGTTGATTTAGCCATTCCACAATGTAAACATTTTAAAACATCATGTTGTACACAATAAATGTATACAATTTTTGTTTTAAAAAATTAATAAATTTTTTAAAAATAAAATACTGTTGAAAATGAAAAGGAAATTTTTTCTTTTTTTTTTGAGACAGAGTCTCGCTTTGTTGCCCAGGCTAGAGCGAGTGCCGTGGCGTCAGCCTAGCTCACAGCAACCTCAGACTCCTGGGCTCAAGCGATCCTCCTGCCTCAGCCTCTCAAGTAGCTGGAACTACAGGCATGCGCCACCATGCCTGGGTAATTTTTTCTATATATATTAGTTGGCCAATTAATTTCTTTCTATTTATAGTAGAGACGGGGTCTTGCTCTTGCTCAGGCTGGTTTCAAAGTCCTGACCTTGAGTGATCCGCCCGCCTCAGCCTCCCAGAGTGCTAGGATTACAGGCGTGAGCCACCGCGCCCGGCCGAAAAGGAAATTTTAAAGCAAAACAAAAAAGAAATCAATGCACAAAGAGAGGTAAAGAAAAATTTATTTTCTTGGCAAACATGGGCTCTACCTTTTTAAAAATCATGGATAATTTCACATAAGCAATAATACAAGCATACATTTTGTATAGTAGCAAACACAAACCCATTTAAAATGGCAAAATTTTTTCCTCTAACTCCTGTCAGACAATCTGATGGCATTTATCTGTTTAGACATCAGTTTCTTAGAGCAGGAAGTACTATCACTTCAAACCGCTGCGGACAAAATGTTCTACAGGGTATACGAATCCTAGATAAAACCTTAGCCCTGAGCTACAAGGACCCTGGTGGCCTTCTCAGCCCAGTTAGTTTGACACTGTGAAATCTATGATCATACCAGAAATGCTTATTTATTCTAAAGTATGTCTGTTTACTTAGGGATATTTTGCTTGTAACCAAGTGGTCAACTTCAAAATATACAGCTGCTATGGGAAGGAGAAAAGGAGAAAAATCAAAGATTAATCTCCAGTTCTCATGGGAAAAATCTTAAGAGCAGTTCTCCTTGTTAAAAGAAAAAGTTAATAAAAAAATGTTTTTGTGAAAAGATAAGATCCAGACATGTTAAGACAATTTAATCATTTTAACCTGACACAGTAGTTTTCTCTGACATAGATATTGTGATTACTATTCAGGGAGACAGTGGCTTGCGAGAGTCTTCTTGTGAGAGCCTTTAGTTAGTAGCTGCCCAGTATGGAATTAACCTCAGGAAAAACAATGGCCACACAATGAGTTTTCCCAACATACTCTAGACTACACAGTTTACTCTAAGGCAAGTAAAACACCAACTGTGTTTTCAGGATTAAGTAAAGACCCCATGCAAAATATATATATATTTTTTTTAATTAACTTAAAATATCTATAATTATCTCACACAAATTTTACACAATTTGCTTCTTAAGTACTAACACTCATTCTGTCAAGGATAAACTATAAAATATTCACAGTCCAAAAATTTAAAAAAATGAAGCACGATTACAGTTGGTAACTATCAGAAAGCTTATTCTGAAAATAAATTACATTCATCATTCCAACCCTACTATAAAATATTTTCAGATTTTGATGCAATTTTTCTACATACGGATTTAATTTTTATACTTTAAGTCACACAAGTATTACATGAACAAATTCTCATTCTGAAAAACATAAACAAAATAACCTTTCAGCCTACCCACCTTCACACGTACCCCTAAGCACTTCTTTCTACACATTTTTGTAGAAAGTGCTAGAATGTTAGAGTGTCTACCATATACAGTATCATTTTCTCAATAGCAAGAACCACCAAAAGTGAAATGGCATACGTCAGAGGAGAGTGATTTAGCCGTTGCTGGATCACTTGACTGTGATTTGGGAGGGATGTTCCAGAAGAAATTCAAGGTTTGGATGAATGCCTGAAAGGATGAATTTTAAGGTCTCTTCTTACCTTAATCTACATGATTCTAACCCATAATTATCTCAGTTCTCTGTGTGTGTGTGGGTCTCACACACACATACACACAAACACACACACGTCCCCAACTTCACCGAAGCCAACCGCCTCCTAAGGATACTGCATCTCCTCTCAATTGGGGGGTGAAAGCTGTGTTTTCTGTCAAACTCCAAATGCCCCACAATCAGGAGTGGAACTAATGCAGTAGCCTCCTGACTCCATGGTGCCACTTGCAGACAAATGGTTGCACTCTCTTTCATAAGCTGCTCCTTTGAGCAGTTGGCAATAAGCTCCTCTTCTCCCTCTGGTGCTCTTAACCATCTGGGCACTCGGAAAGAATTCAGCACCCACAGTCTTCCTTTCATCCCATCCTGCCACCATGCTCAGCAAATTCAACATCACACACATGCACCATCAACACCTCGGCCAACAGCCCTGTACTCCCCTTACACTCTCTGATCTCTGCCATCACTCCACCCCTAGCACCGCCCTCTATGGTCACACCATGAATTTGGTTTACATTAGACATTGAATTCCAGATGATTCCACAATGACACATGCACACACCCGGCACCTTCAGCTTCCTCCCTTTCCTGCTGCCTGCTGCAGTCCCCTCACCACAACACGTCTCCCTACATCAAGCCGTGAGATCTAGCGACACTTCCATTTTCTTTCTGTCCATCAGTCTGCCCAGCTCGCCACACTTCTCTCCATCAGCATGACCAATGTCACCTCCTCCCCCATTTCAACCCCTGGCTCCTGGCTTCAGATTTCATCTGGGCCACTCCGACTTACCCTAAGGCCTTATCTTCAATACCACTTTCATAGGAAGGACTACCTAGACTTCCAAGCTAGATGAGGGTCCCCTGTTAACCCATCTTATTAGTTCTCTGTACTTTCTTCACTTTTCTTCAAACACAGCAATTATCAGGTTTTAAATATGTCGGTGCAAATTTAAACGTAGGGCTGTTTATCCTAGATTGTAAATTGGTTGAGGACAGAGATATGATTGTTTTACCCTCAACTATATGTCTCAACTAGCACCATGCCTGGCACATAAGAGGTACTGCAGAAATACATGCAGAGTGACACACACGTAATTATACATATGAGCACACATACACTAGGGCACTGACACTAAGTTTTCTTCCAGTAAATGAGTAGCCATATTATGCAAGCAATGTTAAATTTAAAAACAACATTTTCCATTTTTTTGCAGTCTAACACCACAACTAATTGCAGCTACTCTTTGAAAAATGCAATAACTTTAAAAACAGCTTCTTCTTGATTCTTAGGGTAGGAAGGTCTCGTTCTCTACCAAATATTCATCAATTGAGAGGGATGCTTGCCAAGAAGCTCAGCATTTTCTATGGCATAAAGAGTGATGGGAAGCAGCAGGGATAAAAGAAAAGTCATCAAAGGCCCCTGCAATTCAAAGGTGCCAATGACAGTAGCGCTGTAAGAGGGTGTGTAACAAAGGAAGGAGACGGGGGACCTCAGTTTTATTGTAAACAGCAGGATTCTTTAAAGATAGCTACATTAGCAATTGGATTTCAAAAATGGTGGAAACAAAAACATCCCCTTCTCATTCAGGGTAGGTGGCACCAGCATAATTTCTCTACACTGGGAAAGCGGAGGAGTCTTACTCCCCTTCCCTCCCAACTATGTCCCCCACCCCACACCAGATTCCACAAGGTCAACCCTGCATTCCCCAACACTCTACACATTACTCTGTCCGTAGCATCGTCAAGAGACATCTCCCTCTAATTCTTAGGAGCAGTCTGAAAGAAGAGGCAGATGGGAGGGGAAGAAAGGGGGAAAGTTCACAAGCAGTTTGCACTCACTCCACCAAAAAAAAAAAAAAAATCAATTAACACCAATCTATGTGGAGAAACGAATGACAGGAACCATCACAGCAATGTGGTTCTTCATGACTCCTTCCACTGGCCAGGGCCAAACCACGATGCACGAACAGCCTGGGCAGCTGCACCCTCTGGCACTCCATTGCTATGCAAAGACATCTTCGACCCTGGTTCAGAGAAGAGGCTGGGAATTGCAAGAGGTGGGACCAAGAAGAGGCAGGCGTGGAGCAGAAAACAGAAGTAACTGGCAAGAGTGCTCATCTGCATGGCCAGTGTCCTAAACTTTAGCCCCAGAGCTGTGTGTCCTGCTCAAAACCCCTACAGGTGAGAGGCCCCGTTCGCCCCAGAGCCCGCGTATCCTATTCCTTTGCCATCTCAGCCCCACCCCTCAAGGGGTACCAGAGCACCCTCCATTCACGTAGGGTGCTCTTCTTTGTAAACAGCCATGGTAGATTTTTATCCAGATTTACAGACAGACAATCTGGAGCTCAAAGGATTATAGAATTAGCAGAAATAGCTGAGTCTACACACTGCCAGGTAATAGAACCAAAACCTAAAAAAATAAAAATATACCATTACATACAGTCCCTATACACTGTTATAGGCCCAACAGCAAAATGATTTAAAGGAGTTTGCTTTGGTTTGGTTTTTTATTTTTTTTTAGCATACTATGGGGGGTACGAGTGTTAAAGTTACACATATTGCTCATGCCCCGCCTCCCCCCTCGAGTAAGAGCTTCAAGCGTGTCCATCCCCCAAACGTTGAGTCAACTAAGTACTTCTTGATTCAGTCACTTTGGCAGGGTACAAACAAAATCTTTGAAACTACAACACATCTTAGATACAATAAATACCACTGCTGTTCACAGGGCGAGGAAGGTTACAAATAAATTTCCCAATACCCCAGGTGTAAAGAAGTGTTCTAACAGGATCCGTTTGTATGAAATCCAATCACTGGACTCAGGCATCTGATATTTCTACTATTTACTCAGAGCAACAGACAAAAAGACAAGGCTTGGACTTTTTTACATAACACTCTGCCACAGGTAGTCAGGGGAGGAAGGAATGCAATGTAATTTGATCGTGGATAAATTTGCAAGCAAAGGAGTCTAAAAAAGAAAGGCTATGGTGACCCAATGCTCACAATTTAACTTTTTAAAGTTGTGGGGGAAAGACACAGCAAAGCTTTCTATTTTGGTAAACTTTTGTTCTGAAATTTGAATTAAAAATAACAATACCTAATCATCTCTAAATTACTTAGTCTAAAAACACCACCAAAGGCCTTATAGCGTTTTTTTAAAGAATTCATTCTCATCATTTCTTCCTTGGCCCTGAAAATGATGGTTTAAAAATAGCTTGATTTGCATCTTATTCCTTTACTGCCTTTCTACAAATACATTTTGAAATGCTTGCTTATGGGAAAGCTGTTGCATGCTTAGCTTTCATCATCTATGCAATCTCTCTGCTTCCTTCACCTCAAACTGCCATGTTCTCTGTTTCCAGCAACATGAAGGACCACCCAATAAGGAATATCTCTTGCTAAACACTGTGTTTAAAACATAGTCACATGTATTTTTAAATGCATAACTGATTTTTCAAGAGAGAAAGATGCCAGAAGCAAGGAGAAGATTGAAAGGCAGATCTGGAAACATGGAGGCAACCCAGGGGCAGCTCTAAATATGACAAAATGCTGGTGTTATTTCAGACACCAATACAACGCCCCTGACGACATCTGCATTTGTAGCTAGAGTACCCAGGGTATTTCTCATATAGCTACAAGCTTCTGGCTAATATATTATGTCTTCAGGTGAGGGTGAAGTCACGCTGAGCACTTACTTGCTGCAATATCCACTATACTATAGTCAAGAATTGTATTTTTAAAGCATGCATGTATGTAGCTTACATTGTTAAAAAGTCATTGTTTCAGAATAGAAAAAGTGTTATAAAATATTAGGTTGAACCATATGAAGTTGCTGATGTTTTATTATTTTTAAGTGACAAAATTCTCAAATGGGAGTCTTGGGTCTAAGAAGTTTGCTTTGCCCTGTACCATTGATCCTTGTCCTCAACAAGCTTGGAAGTAATTCATTTATGTCTTAGTTCCCTGATGTAAGTATTGGTCTCCCAATTTACCAGAGCATCTCCCCTAGGAATCACCACTCCCTCAAGTCCCTCTTCTCCTTGCCTTAGTTAGACATCCAGTCATTCTGTTCCATCCAGTTTCCTCTAGATGGACCTATGGGGAGAGAAAAAGTATCCAGTCCATGAGTGCAGTTGAGGTTGTTGAAGGAGAGGCAGGAAGGAACTTAGACCTCACTAGGGCAATTCAGATGGCGCCACCTCTAAGATCATCAGAACTTTCATATTTCCAAGGATGATCAGCTCATGCTATATGATGATAAGAGAGGCTCTATAACTTTGTCCGCTTTGGATTGTTACATAAGTCCTCTTTCTGTTCTCTAACCTTGGTGTGTGCAGGGCCCCAGAGAGGAAGTTATAGAAACAGGTAAAACTTCTTTGCATATTTATTTGTGTGGCATCTTCACTTTTCAGCCATATACCAGATGTAAGGAAGTGTTTTTTTTCTCTAGGCCATCTGTCATCTTGGAGCTAGGATAGACTCACATAATGATATAGGAGAAAAAAAAAAAAAAAGAAGTAAAGTGACCTGGGTTTAAATCCTGTCACCTGCTGTTACTGACTGTGCTTCACATTTTAAGCTACAGTATCCTTGTTTCTAAAGTAGAACTTGGGAGCCATGTCTATCCAGGTAAGTTCATTGTAAGAGTCAAGTAAAATAAAGTCTGTTAAGTATTTTGGAATTCCAAGTTACACTATGTGGTCAGGGAAATTTACATAGAGAACGGAGTTGGGATATGATGTTAGGAAAAAGCAGAAAACCAGAGTCAGCCAAAATTAGGAGCTCTAGAAGTTCAATTCCAGAAGGAATATTTATTCAGAACACATCAAAGGATCTACTGAAATTGCAAACGCAGTCACCATACTTAGGGATAATGACAACTAATTCCTTGGATATAGGTCCTCTGAGTCAATGGGCACTTCCCACGTCCAACAGGCCCTAGATTATCATCACCTTCTGCACCAGGGCTTGCAAGGGAAGCTCCCTGTATACCCTGTACACGCATGGAGAAAAAAGGACAGTCAAGTTTTTCATGTGGGTAATCCTAGTCCCAAGACTTTTAAGGTCCCATTATGACCTATAAGATTCAATTTGAAATATTTAAGTATTTCCTTATATAAGAATCACCTTAACAAATACTTATCATATTGAAAAAAAGTTGAGTGATAATTGTAGCTATTGGAGTATTGTCTTTATATAATAACTACATATAACAAGAGTATAAGCTGCCATTTCAAAATTCTGTTTGAAATTTTAGCACACGAATTTAATTTTTAAACTCAGTTTGTCACACTTTTCTTTGTGATGGTCTCATGTAAAGCTCCTGGAACAGGTGAAAACTCCCTTATAGAATATGAGGCTAGAAGGACACAGTTGCCCCAGACTTCTTAAAAGTTGACCCTAAAGAGACTTCTAGTTACAGGTAGAATGCAAGTGGTTACAGGAGAACACATCCCTGTTACCAACAACAACAACAAAAAAGGTAAATTCATTGCAAAAATAAATCATATTTAAAGAGATATGTGAATTGTGGAAACAAATAGAATTAAATGAACAAAAATTCCAGAGAACAGAGAGCTATCCTAAGGTGAATTATCTTTCACAGGTTGTTTCCCTGGGGCATTTCCTGATTCTAAGCACAAATCAAACCTAGTTCATGCAGAAGCACCTGTAAGAGGAGAAAGAGAAACCAGCAAAGCTTTTGGCATTCATACGAGTGACCACAATGATTAGGAAGCAAAAGTATCCCTAAATGCTTGGCCAGTGTTCCTTATAGTACCT
The DNA here is from genome assembly GCA_008750895.1 of Mirza zaza. NCBI lineage: Eukaryota > Metazoa > Chordata > Mammalia > Primates > Cheirogaleidae > Mirza > Mirza zaza. Next base: position 126,593 of record VSMD01103362.1, on the reverse strand, counting down.
TTTTCAAATTCTGAGCCGAGCACAAGGTTGGAGAGTTTCTGTAAAGTAGATAAAGATGTCTAATAATCCCATAGTAATTGGGAAAGGGGTCTGGTTCAGAAACAAGGTTGGCCTTCCCAAGATGTTTATCAAATTTGGATGTGGTGTAAAGCAAGATGCCAAAGAACAAACCAAATCTTCTACCATCCTTCAGACCTCCCAATCAAAAGTACGGGAGAGACAGGGCTGAGGAATAAAAGCAGAGGTAGAAGTAAAGGGAGTTTTACTAAAATGTCAACTCAGTCTTGATCCAATTCAGTCTCCCTTGGATTGAGGTGTGAGATCCTCACCTTAGCTGCCTGACAGAGAAAAGATGGAGCTGAGTCTAGTAGAAGTAGCAGGACACAGAGTTTCAACACTTGCTTTTTGCATAATATGTGGCATACGGCAACAAATTACTAACACAAAAAGAGGCAAGAAATTGTGATCAACTGTCAAATGAAACAAACAATATAAGCAGATACAAAGAAAAAGATAGACATTGTATTTAGCATCCAAAGACTACATTTTTAAAAAATAGATTTAGGAGGTACATATGGCTTTTTGTTACATGACTAAATGGTATAGTGGAGAAGGCTAGGTTTTTAGCACACCTGTCACCTGAATAGTGTACATTGCACCAGGTAGGTAATTTTTCGTCCTGTACTCTCATCCCAGCCTCCCCCTTCTAAGTCTCTAATGTCTTTTATGCAAAGACTACATTTTGAAATGTTAAAGAAATTGCAAGACAATATAAATGAAAGTGACAAAAAGATGTGAAATTTAGTCAAAGAATTGGAATCTATAAAAATTAATCATCCTAAGACTGAAAAATACAAGATCTGAAACTAAGTCCTCATTAGATGAGTTTAACAGCACAGCTGAAGATTGGTTAAATGATCCCAAAGACAGTTCAGCATAAAATATTTGACTGAAGCATAGAGAGAACAAAAGAACACACGTATCGATCACATGCAAGTCATCGTGCAAAACCCTGTGTCCTTATTATTAAAGTTACTGAAGAAGAAAGAAGGAACAGTGCAGGATAAATATACGAAGAAAACATGATCAAGAATTTTCCAAAATTCTTAAAGCTAGCAACATCTACATTCAAGGATCTCAGCTAACTCAGGATAGATAGAAAGGAAACCATAGCTAGGCATCTCACAACCAAACTGCTGAAGACAAAAGCCGCTGTCTGATTCTAGTGGTCTGGATGGTCAAGGTGCCACAGTCCTTATTTTAAACCCAAATGAAATGTGCTACAAATTACCTTTTTAATACTGCTAATTTGAGGGAGAAATTCACTTCAACAAGTTCAAAACAAAGAACACATGAAAGATGAATAAATCGCACTTATCATTTGAAGATTTTAGCTGCTTTACTAAACAAATAGAAACCATTTGTTTCAAATTGTCCTCTAACCAAGACAAAGGAAATCAATTTCAAGAGGAAGTTCCATGCCTGAAAAATATAAGTCAATTGGAACATGGAGAAAATAATTCAAAAGGAGTAAACAATATTGTCTCAACTCCTCGTATATTGACTTTAGAACGCACAGATAATCACTACAGAAAGCTTGGCTCTGGTTCTCAGGATATCAGAGTAATACTGAATCAGGCACAAATTAGGGCTGGAATCAGAAATAAAGATCCAACATTATTTACTGAGCCCTTAACAGATGCCAGGCTTTATGCTAAACTCCTTATAAAGATCATCCTGGCTAGGAAATGAACTGTACGTAGATCACACATGGGTATGAAAATAAAGTCATTTATTAACCTGAACCCCCATAAGGTAAATCATTTCAGACAGCCCAATATCTTCAAGTCCATTTCAACTCTTTTGTCCTTATTGAGAAATAAACATTCATTCTAGCTGCCAAGTTCTGGGTTTGTCTGGAGTGTTGCGAACTCCAGTGGAATCAGCCTGGGTCCCCACTGTGTCCCTTCTTCAGGTACTTGCGCTGCCCCCCTCCTCCCTCTTCTCAAACTCCCCACCCCCTTCCTTCCCTTGCACCATCTCCTCCCAATCCCCACGCCTGGCTATGAAATGGGATATAGTCCCCTGACTTTGTCCTTCTCTTCCAGGACACAAGTTCACTTCCTCGATTGCTTCCCCTAATCATTTTGAGAAACAGGGATAATTAAAATCATAAACATGAAGGCATTAAAAAACTCATCATATGTTTGCAGCCATGCTTTCTGGAGCCCTCCTTACTCTACATCTGAAATTGCAACTAAGCGCAGTTGGGATTCTGCCCTCCACTATCAATCACCTAATTTATTTCCGGGTTCTATTTGTTGATTAAATTGAATCCTGCTGATGTCGTGAAAATCTGATGTTTCCTGGATCCAAGTTCTTAATTCACAACTCTGAGGCCCCCCCAGAAAAGGTATCTGCTGAGTTTACCAACTATGTCCTGCCTAACATGGGAATCTCCAAGGTAAACAATTTACTAGCACTTGGTACCTCTCATTCCTCTGCCTCCTTGGAGGAAAGAGAAAGGAGAATTTGGAAGCAAAAGATTCCCAAAGCCTAAGAAAGTGAGATTTTTGTCCCCTTTGGACAGACCCAGGTACCTATCTCCCATAAATAAAGCTACACAACAAGAATTTTGCCATCTGTTAAGAAATTCCTGAGTGCCTAGCTTTCAAACCAATGATGTATAGCTCCCCTGCTTCACTCAACTGAGTCATTATCTCTCTAAACTAGACACACAGGAGCTATCTTTTCTTCCTTCTTTCTCCTCTACAGTTGATCTAAGGTCATCCCTTATTTCCCTACTTATTTTATAGCTTCCTCCCCATCCTTACACTTTCTCTTTTTTATGTTGAATATATTTTCTAGTCACATATTGTCAATCTTGAAGTATCTTGGAAGAAATTGATACCAGCTGATGTTTCAAAGGTTGACTTTCTATACTGCTCTCTAATTTCATTTTAATGATTGTTCATTCTATCGTTTTTGGTTAATACTGTTCTTTCATATTTTAAATAACTTCCTTCCCTTAAGGTAGAGTTTTTCCAGCAGTTCCTGCTTAACTCTTTACAAACACAATAAGACAGGCAAAGAAGGGGTACTGTATATCTACCTTCCACTGCTCTAGCTTTGATGCCTGGCATTGAGCATGAAAAGCAAACAGAGAGGAGCATAGCAGTCAGCAACTTTCACCACTTTTCATCTCTTCTTCCCCATTATCAAATCTGTCTAAAGAAGACATCACTCTGACTGCTGGGAGATGTCAGGCCTCAGAAAGGAAGTTTAAAATTATGTAAGAAATGAGATCAATGACCTCCATTTCCTTGCCTCCTTGGTAAATAATTTGTGGTTTTCCGAAACTGGAAGCATATTTTACAGTTGAAACAGGCTTGGCAGTAAATTGTCCCAAGGTTCATAAAAATGTGCACACAGGGTTTTGCAGACACCAAATTAAATAACTAAAGTGAGGTGAAACCAAAACAGAGCAGAAGCATGTATGCACGTGAATATCCCAGTCCCAGAACTAACTACAGACAGTCGTCTGTCTTTTACTGTATACCATAAATTCTAGAATATTAAACAGTTCAGTGATAGGTAAGTTGTTCAAGTTGCCCTTTTTTTAACCCCCAAAATATTTCTAACACCAGTTTTGACTGCCTTAATGAAAGACATGGCTTAGGATTTGCAGCCTGGAACTTAAGAACAATTTGGAGCCTAGCAAAGCCATTGTCCTCTGCGTGGCACTTGCTGAAGGAGGCAGGGACAGGAAGTCAGAGCTGGCAGTAAAGTGACTATGAGGATAGGGCTGAGGTGAACAAAGCTCCGGGCTCCAGCATTGAGGAGAAAGAAAACAAACAAACTTGGGGATCCCAGCAGGCTACAAAACATAAAGAGTAAGAAGAAGTTGGCTCAAACTTAGATACTAAGCATTCATTTTTATTTCCCTTCCCAATAAAACATTAAGTCATTGTACCAAGACCCTGTTTATCAGGGCATAACCCCACTGTAAGTCAAGGAGTATCTTTCTATATTATACAGATTGAGAGAAAGAGAAAGAGAAAATAAAGAAAAATCAAAATATCCATGGCTAAACTTGAGAATAAATTTGGGTAATGACCTTTTTTCCGAATTAAGAAGCTAGCAAAGAAACAAGCACTGACAAAAACAAATGCCAAGCACAAACTGATACTTAAGATTTTCTATTTTAATTTAGTTTATTATAACTTCTTATGAAATAAATTATTTGCCAGAATGCAGAACATTCCTTGGGGGCCAGGAATGTTCAGACATTTATGGGTCTGTCCTTCAGGTCTAATAGAAAGTTGTTTGCTCAACGTTTGCATGAACCAGTAACCAGCACAAGTGCAGTAGAAAAACAGAAATCTTAGAATAGAGGCTGACTGGTGTTGGAAGTTGAATTGCATATCTGGAAGGCATCTCTTCCTTGATTTGTGATTTTAAGGGTGAGTGGACATTTTTGAAAAGGTACATGGTGGTTTCTTTGTAGTTCAGCACAGAGTCACTGGGGACTCATGGTGTCCAGACACAGGGAGCAGTGTGGGTGGCAGAGGAATCTAAGGGAGTGAGGGCGGTAATAGCCAGCAGGTGGTTCATGATAACTGTTTGATCCAGCCAGATACTTTCTTAGAATTCTACAAGACTGGCATTTTATTGCCTATGTAGTCATTTAAATCCTCACGGGCCTTCCACTTGTTCAACATGAACTTTAAATCACAAAAGAAGAAAAAAATGGGTGAAAGGGATTTGCTGGTGAATAACCATCTTTTCATGAGCTTCCTTGAAAAATAAAACAAAATTAAAGTTAAAATAAAACAAAATTAAAAATTGGACTGATGATATTGACATCTCCCCCTCCCCACCCCCTCCATCCCGAACCTAGGGGGAAAAAAAAATATATCAGCATTAAAGACCTGGATAGGGGGCAGCAGAGAGACGGAGTGTTCCTTTTGTGTTGCCTCTTTTGATCATTTCACTGCTTCTACTTTATTTTAATAATGTGTCCAAAGACTGATTCAACCTCTCTCTCCCACTTTAATAAAGGTTCATTAGTGGATTAGGAGAGATTTGAAACTGAGCCCAGTGGAGTCAGCAGAGACAAGTTCCAAACAGCCATCCAGGGCATTTTGAAAAACGCCAAGCCAGCAACCTGGAAAAGAGCCACCCATAAAACCTGGGTGTGCTTGCGGATGTGAGCCCCACAGGACAGACAGAACACCCCCACTTCTAGATGGGCAGGAGGGGCCACCTGACCCGCTGAAAATAAGCAAGGCAAAGATTGCTGTGTTCACGTCGAGCCAACCTTGGCAAAATAAACAGAGCCCATCGACATGGAAAATACAGGGGAAACTGATGATCCACCACACATTATTGTAATAAAAATAAGCAAGTAGGTACAGCCACTTGGCCTGTGCTGCTCTGGGAGCCCACCATCCTCTTTGAAATCTGCAAGTCCTTCTCAACAGAAGCATTTCCTACAGTCCTACCCAGCCTACAAAGATCACTCATAGACATTTGCAACAATGCAAATGCTTCACTCATGAATGTGCATCTCAGCTCCTTCTAAGCCTTCTCTGTGGTGAAACTAGGGAGAGAGTTGTTGACTTCTTCCTTTTTCTCCTATTGCCACAGGTCTTTCCAAAATTATTTCCAAAACTGATGACATATTTTAATATGTAAGTAAAAATACTACAACTTCTATTGATATTACCAATAATGATAATAAGCTAGCATTTAAGATCTTACGACTGTTTCTAAGGACTTTACAGCTGTTCAATCATTTAATACTCAAAACAATCATGTAACGCACTATAACCCACACTCTTGGTTGTCTGACTCAAGCCCCCTTTTCTACCAAATTCAAGCAACTGTGGCCAAGAGACAGGATTTGGGCCCATGGGTGGGATTCTGCTTATTGGAACTTTGAGGAAAGCTTTGATTTTCTGATACAAGGGCTGACCCAGCCAGAGTTCTCTCAGTTCTCTCTCCCCTTCTTTCTGCATAAAAAGTAGAATCACACACACAGTGTGGCAGAGACAAAAGAGCCCCGTTTCTCTGACACGACTGGCCAGCAGCACCTGCTGTCTGCACTGCTCTTTGTCTAAACTGCAGTAAATAACAGTTGCTGTTACTTGCAGGCAAAGGTATTCCTGTTAGGTGCTTTTATCTTTGCCATCTACAGATAAGGAAGCTAGGACACAAAAAGGTGACACAATCTTTCCCAGATCACCCAGATGGTGAGTAGAAAAGCTTGGGTTTAAACCCAAACTGTCTTTCCCCAAAGACCATGTTATTAACCACTATGGCACGCTGGGATGTTCATGGTAAATATTAGTTTAGAAATACGGATGTTTTTAAATCACATTAAGGTGGGGCTTTTCCCTCATATTTCAGAAATATGCCCATTATCATGATTATTTCACTCAAGTTCTCTGTAAAATTTTTCTTATCAGCTACAGATACCCAGAGACAAGCTCTGGCTGACCTCACCACCCTTTGCATCTCCATTGCCATCTCTAGCATCCATCCTGCATGGAGGCAATGCTCTCCTTTAATTCTTTAATCTGAAATTCTTTTAATCTGTGGAACACACCAGTAAACCAAGAGTTCCTTAACTCATTTGTAGGACATGGAAGGAAGGAAGAAAGGGAGGGAAAGAAACAGAGAAGAGGGGGCAGTGAAAGGAAGGGAAGAAAAGAAAACACTATTATAACTAATTTTATGAGAATTCATACATTGTGTTGGGGTAACGTTTTAAAACTTTCTAATTGGAAATAATTTCAAAGTTACAAAAGTTGCAATAATAGAAATAGTGCAAAGATCATTCGTTTAGCCTTTACACAGATTCTGCTGTTGTTAACAGTTTACCCACTTGCTTTGTCAATTGATGATAGTTGACCAATAGATGAATTAATGAGTTGGTCAATTGCTCAATCGACATATAGATAGATAATTTTGTTTCTAAATATGGTTCTTTACCACTAAATATTTCAGAGCATATCCTAAGTATACTTATTAACTTCATACATTTATATTGATACAGTGATTCTATCTAATCTACCAGTCTTATTCTAATTTTGTCCATTGACCAAATAATGTCTTTTATTAAATTTTCTCCCTCCAGTGCAGAATTATCAGAGCTTCATAGTAAAAGCTCTTTTTGCTGTTGTTGCTGCTGTAGTGGTTGTTTATATATTAATTCAAATCTTTAGTGAATACTTTCAGCCTCTTGAATAGGGTCAACCATGAACAACCCTTCTCAGGACTCAGACTTCCAAGAACAGTTCACTCTTGACCTAATCCCTTCCCTGTCCACCCTCTGTTTTATCCTTCCCACTCCCTTTTGTTGCAGGAATTAACAGAAGGTAGTGCTGACTTTAGACCCAGGTAAGCTGGGTTCCTGCCTCAGTCCTCAGGCTTCAGGGCCCCAAACTGCCCCATTCCTTCCATGACACTTTCTAAGACCCCCACCCCAACCCTCCAGTGCCTAGGTCTGGCTGGAGCTGGTAGAGTTATCTGGGCGGGTAGCCTGCACCCAGCTGGGGACTTGCATGTCCCACCTCCTTTTCTCATTTTTAGTGTTCCCTCCAATCCACCACCTCATGCATGGGGTGGACCCAATGCTCTGAGGAGCTCCAGAACTCACGCCTGCAGAGTTGCCCTGGGGCCCCTGGGACTGAGCTCCAGTTCCAGGAAAGCAGCCTGGTGAGTGGCTCAGTACTGCTGACTGCCACAGGATTGCTGCCATGGGACAGTGTGACATGGGACTGCCAGAATGGTGCTGATATCCTGATCCTGAGGGATTCTCAGTCACTTGGACACAGGATGAGTTCAGGACTCTGGGCTCCCAACTGCTCTCAGCTGACCCTTGAGTCTGAGCTGCATGTGTGGCTCCCTGCATCCTCAACCACCCCGCATGCTGCCACCGGGGTGCTGCCTCTGGTCCACAGCACCCAAGGAGGCAGGCAATCTTTACCCTGTACACCCATTGCAGCTCTAACCCAGGGCCGTCCCCTCATCCCTCTGCAGGCTCTGCACCACAGTCCGCAGGGGCGGCTTCACCCATGTCCTGTGAGGGCTTTCTAGATTGCTGCTCTGCAACACCTACAGGCCCTTCCGGTCTGTGTCCATTCTTGCCTCTAGCAGATGTGGCGGCTTTGTGCTATCCCAGGTTAAGCTGCACCAGGTAAGGGTCAAGGATTCCTTGCATGAATGGGACCACTCTTCTTGCTCTACCTGCAGGCCTGTCCCCTGTCCTCCCCACTGGAGACAGTGTGAGGAAACCAGGAGTGCAATCAACACAAAAAGAGATCACATTTTAGGAATACTGTGACTACAGCCTGAAGAGTTCAAGAGAAGACACAATTGAAAACTGTGTTGTTCTATATTTATAGCAAAAAGTCCCAAATGATAAATTTAACATGACCATAAAATAAAGGCTTCCACACGTTTTCCTGCATGCTCTGTGCATTTGTGGTCAATCTTCAGAAAAGCACAGACACGACCTTTGAAAGAGCCATCGGAAGCTAGTGTTCACAGGCAGCAGGATGGATGACGCAGCGCCGTGAGTAATGATGTAGCCATCAGGAAACAAATGGCATCGGGCACCTCAGAGGGAAGAAGAGCTGTAACGTTTCAGCACAGACAGGTTCTGACTAGCTACAGGACTTGAATGATAACAGCATCGTTACCTTTTTCTCACAGTGGGAGATATGAAATTACCTGGGAACAGCACATTTCACACTATACAAAGAGATGATTCCTAGATCTGAAGGGAAATAGATGGTGTCTGGATACCGTGAAGAATCATCAAGTACTCTGGACAATAAACATATCGGTGCCTCTGCGCTACCCATCATTCTGTATCTCCTGTGATAAATCACTGAATACATAAAGTTTGTAACTATGTGTTTACAAATTTTGCACAGTATGTTTATAATAAATGGAATTGCTTGTATAAACAAGGAATCCACAAAAAACATTTGCCCAGGGCTCCACATGCCCTATAGGGCTGGCCCTAAAGCAAGACGTGGAGTAGAGACCTCTGCCATGTCCCAGTTCTGAAAAGTGCATGACAAAAGATGAGAGCAGTACAAAGCTGACGCTGAGATTTTTATACATCTTGATCAATTCTCATTTCTTTTTAAGAATCCTGGATCTAGGTGATAGGCACACTTACAACCCTGACTCAAGCATAACAAAATTGATACACGTAACCAAAAACATGTATAGCTCCATAATATTTTGAACTAATAAATAAACAAATAAAAATATAATAATTCACCATTTAGATATCATGTTATTAGGGGGGAAAAAAGAATAATGGGAAGTAGAAAACTTACACCTGGATAATTTGTCTGGAATACAATTCTCATTTTCTGTGACAGGCAGAAATGCCAGTTGAAGCTTGATACCAGTGCAGGAGAGACTCTTGACTTCAGCCCCCATGAGTAAAGTCCCCAAGGCCACATAAACACCCTTTGAACAAAGAAGAAAAAGTAGGGAAAACGTAGCTATGCAACTGTACCACTTGAGGAAATAGCATACAAGGGGACAGGCTACCACCGTAACTAGAGAATGAACTAGACGGTAACATCACTGCAAGCTAAGAAGAAGGACAATTCACCATGGTAAGATGGTTCTGTGGCAATGACTTGGGAGTCATAGTAGTTTTATTCAATATTAAAACAAAACTTGGAAAACCAGTTGATCTGTTTTGACGACTGGTCGGGTCCTAGTCACCTGTTCTTTGGAAACTGCTTCATTTTCTCTGGGACTTTTTTTTTAAAGTATTACAGGGGTACAAATGTTTTTGGTTACAAGGATCACTTCTGTAATGCTTGAGTTAGGATTATAAGTATGCCTATCACCCAGATAGTATTCAAGAAAATGCAAATTAAGACCACAATGAAATAAGAGCCATTCTTACCCCAGTTAGAAGGGCTCTTATGAAAAAGTCCAAAAACAATAGATGCTGGCATGAATACAGAGAGAAAAGAATGCTGATACGTTGTTGGTGAGACTGTAAATTAGTACAGTCTCGATGGAAAACAGTATGGAGATTCGTCAAGGAACTAAAAGTAGACCTACCATTTGATCCAGCAATACATATATTGGGTATTTACCCAAAGCAACTGCTTCATTTTCCTTCTATTCCTTATGTGCTACACACACATTTCCTTTTCCCACCATGTCTTCTGTTCTATGCTATAAGAGTACAGCCCAGAGCACTATGTTCTGTCCCTCACAAGCAGCAGCGCTTTGACGTTGGGAAGTGCTAACCTATGCACAAGTCTTCTAATGTCAGTTGCACTGTTTAGAAGCATAGTTACTCCTTCCTTGCTTTCAGATAATTATGCCCATTGATGTCTTCATTCACTTTCCAAAAAGCAGCAAGAAATGTATAACCCCAGAGCAACAGGAGCACAACCCACTGCTACTTCCTTTTTCTAGAGTCTTTTGCTCAGATCGAGGTACTACTTGCTGTATTCATATTCTGTCAGGAAGAATTACAAAAGCAAATAACTTTCATTTGCTTTAGAACTCTACTTTAGGCATTATTGGAAACCACAGTTAATTCAAACATAAGCACTGTGCAGTGACTTCAATATTTAGAAAGGAGAAGTTATGCTATCCTTCTTTTATTGAGTCTTCTAAGGAATTAGCAATTTCTGTATTCCTATCACTTAAATTGTAGTAGAGAATGCCTACAGCTTTTTTGTGTGTGCAAACTTCAGACATGATAGAAAGAAGAACCAAAAAATTGAAGAATGTAAAGAATAAGGTAAAAGGAGACATGAGAGTGAGAGAACACAGAAAAATAAAAGAAGCACATCCGATAGAAATGGAGTAGAGTACCCCCAAGAATGGTCCATATATTAGACAGAGACTCCTGGGACACAGTTATCACCCAGGTGCTGTATATCTTATATATGTAACTGGTACAGCAACAGCAAGGCTGTGTTTGGGAAACGAATTGGCTAATGAGGATCTGTCTGACTCAATGCATAGGGAAGATTTCAAGCCCAATTGTTGGAAATCAGTACTATTTTTTGTTGTTGCATTTCAACACCCCTCTTTAAATCAAAGTGAGGACGGTGGTACAGGGAAAAGGAAGTCTGGGTTCACCTAGAATAATACTCTTTGTTCCCAGCAATTCTATCAACATAAAAATAATTGTGCCAAATGTCATAATACAAGTGCCAACAGAAGAATTTGAACACTTTGTTTTCATTCTGGCTTTAGGAGGATTTCGGTATATGAGATTTCCTCACTTAAATAATTCACCTGAAATGTTTAAAAAAGAGCTACTATTTAGTGAGTGTCTGTGATGTGCTGGGTATACCTTCAGGTACCTTAAATGGGATAATTTAAGGAACCCTCACAATATCCCTATCCTTATATTGCAGGCGAGGAAACTGAGGCTCAGAGGGACTAAGCAACCTTCCCAAAGTCTAACATCTAGGTCGTGATGGAGCTGTGTTATAACCACAAAGTAAACATATTGTTGATCTCTCAGACATTCCAACAAATTAAATAAATTAACATCAGCTAGGAATTTTTAAAAATGACTTCTTGATTTAATTCTATTCACTGCATCTACCACTGATGTCATTCATCTACAAAATAAATACAAACTGGACAGAACATGAAAGAATATTGTCTCTGGTCACCCTCTAAAATAACTAAAAAGAAAAAAAAAAGGCAGAACTTTTTATTGCCTGTACCAGGTGGCACATCATATGCCTTTATAGGTATGTCCATTTAGACAATCAGTGTTTCGTTTTTCATTTTAAGCCCCACCCCACAACCAGCAGAAGAGCAAGTTTTCTACACCACGCAGCCCCATGCTACTTTTATAGTAGGGCTGGTGAGGGTGTGGGGTGATGTTCTTGTTTAATTCTGGAAACCAGCACTTACAATGGAAACCTGATCCTACAAACCTATACCTGTGGGACAGTATCACCTTTCAGTCTCATAACCTTTAATTGCCTATATAATTCACACTTTTATAACATAATTATGGGCTAATATCACATTTGCACACAAACTTCACACAGGCAGTCAACTGGGCACCACAATAAATCAATTACGGCAGCCTGAAAAATCAAAGACACATCTCTGAGGTAGCTACTTATGCGTATGCCCATTTAGAAAAATGTCCTCTCCCTCTTTAGCTTGTCTATTAGCTCATTGCTAAATCCAGAAAACTAGACCATACCATGATGTCCACATCTTTTTTATCCAAGTGGAGTGCCAAACTCAGTGTTAGAGATTTTTCTCAAAAAGATTGTCTTGACAGTAGTATTCAAATTAATGTAGAAATATTTCAATATTAATAATTAGCCTTCAGTGGGCTTTTTAGTTTGGAATTTACTACCTCATATATTTTTCTCGTAACACACCAAGCAACTGTGTGAAATGTCAGGCATGTGATTATCAACATTCTACACATATAAAATTGTGAACTGAGAGAGATGATGTAACATGATGACCAGTCACACGGCTAGGAGATATTGTAGTCAGGATTCAAACCTAGGTTTTCTGAGACTGAAATGGTCAGGAAAAAAAAAATAAAGACTTTAATATGAAACAGTCCATATTTGCACAAATTTTATTAAACACAAATCAAGAAAATATTCTAGACTATAACCATTTCCCTGAGGTATTTTCTATAAATTCAAGCATACTACAGCTTACCACATAAAAGACAAAGATGAGAAACCAGACTCAAAATGAAAACCAACATAACTATTTTTACTGCCCACGCTCTGTATAAAAAGAAGGAGGAGGAAAATGCTTGAAGATCAAATGACAAAGAACTTTCTAAATCTGTCACTTAGTAACATATTGCCAAATTCGTGTTGTCTTGGCCCCAGAAAGTTTAAATTCCGCATCCCACTTCGGAGGATTTCATTCTCATTTTGTTTCATTCTCTCTCTCTCTTTCTCCACCTCCCCCCGCCCCAAGCCCTCCTTCCTCAGCACACCACATTCTTGGGCAAAATGGGAGAATAACAAAGTTACTGATTAGCACATATGTAACACACACACACAAAATAAGTGTAAAGTTAACGGTTTTCCTCTCTTTGATATTTTCTGTTTTTTCTGTTTTCCTCCCATTTTTACTGAATTTTCCACGATCACATTGTCTAATGAAGACCTGAGGTATTGCAGGGCCAGATAAAACACAAAGACATAACTTATGCCTCCAGAGATGCATATGTGCACGCAAAAACCTACCCCCGAGCTGCTTCTTTCTCCGTGTCTGCATTACAGACCATCTACCATCTACAAAACATTGATTAGCAACTGGTAATTCTTTCCAAATCCAGATTTAACCTTCTAGAGCCACATTAGTGGATGGAGTTTGGGCATTGAACCCTCTCAGTCAGGAGCAGAGAGGTAGCGCCTGAGCAGAAATTAAGCCTCACTGAACTGTACCCACAGGACAGAATAGAACCTTCCAGAGGCTGCTTGGCATTCCTTGCCTGGCACGGGCTGAGTTACTGTACTTACTCGGGGCACTCAGAAGAAATCCATCCACCTGAGCCAACAAATCATGGCCAAAGCTCACGCTAATTACAGTCTGTGGGTGGCCAGCATAACCCCAACAATACCCCTGTGATTAAACCTCAGGAGGCTTCTGAAATGTCTGTAGGCACAGCCTGGCCACCTGCTCCCCACAGCACCTAGGTATCTTCAACGAGCTGTTAGACAAGGTTACAGGAGACTCTTCCTTTCCACATTTTATATTTCTATAACAATTGAGTCTCTTATTTAAAGCAGAGATCAGAAAAAAAAATAATAAGATCCTTAAAAATTACCTCTGGCTCAATATTCTTCCTAATCATTGCTATATTTGAATAACAAGTACAAATGAAAACTGTCTTGCCTCTGTTTAAGTTGAGTCATGATAATGCAGAGCTGAGCTGCTTCCGGAGACTGCTAAGAATGGGCTCCAGTTCAATTTAAATGATTATCTCATCGTGGAAAATGAGTGGGTTCTGTGGGGGTCTTCAGGTCTGTTTCTAGGTTGCATATCATAAAGGCTGTGCCCTTCACAACCATAAGCAAAAGGACAATTTGTAAATAAGTGAAATGTAAAATTGCATGTGCTAAAATTTGACCCTTTTTTTCATTAGAAAGCTGAAAATTCTGGCTTCATTCTGCAAATTTCTTCAATAGGTTGAGTTGGAAAATTTCCACCAAACTATATATTGATTGTATAAATAGAACGCACCATATCACACATCCAGTGTTAAAAATGCTCTTGGCTCTGCCTTCAAATGCAACCTAGTACCCAGTCACCACTCACCACCTCTACTGCTACCACACCGGCTCAAGCCCTTATCTCTCACTGGGAGTATAGACTCCTTACGGAACCTACGTAGCCTCTCAAGGGTCTATTTAAAACACATGATTCTTTGAAAACATAATTCAGATCATGTCACTGCTCTGCCCAATGTCCTGTGATGGCTCCTTAGGTCCCTCTAAGGAAAAGCCAAAACCCATAAATGGCCGCCATCCCCCCCTTTAATTGGCTCCCACTAGAGCTTTCGCTCTCCTCCCGGATTCAGCATAATGGTCCTCTGCTGTCCTCAATTTCACCTTGGCTGTGGCTCCTCTTCCTGCCTAGATGCTTCTCCTCTAGATATCTGCACAGCCAATTCCCTCCTCCTTCTTCAAATCTTTGCCCAAGTTATCCTATTTCCACAAGGCTTCCCCAGGCCACCCTACTTTAAATTGTAACCACTGCCTTTCTTCCTCCCCCACTACTCTCCCCTACTGTTCTCTCTTCCATAGGATTTAGTCTCTTCTGGAATATTATGTAAATTACTAATGTATTATGTTTATTGTTTGTCACCTGTCTTTGTTCATTTGGTTCATCCGTGTATCTCAAATCACCTGGAACCCTGATTGACCACAGTAGGGGCTCGGTAAATACTCAGTTCATGACAAACACCACATGTTCTCACTAATAAGTGGGAGCTAATAGACGGGTACACATGGGCACAGAGTGATATAAAGGTCAAGAGAAATCAAGAAAGGGGGAGGGGAAGGGGGATAGGGAGATGGGATAAAAACTTACCTGTTGGGAACAATGAACACTATTCTAGTGATGGGCATACCAAAAGCCCTGACTTAAGCATTATATAATACAAGATATCCATGTAATAAAAACACTTGTACCCCCTTCATATTTTGAAATTTAAAAAAATATATTTGATTAATGAATGTTGAATGAAAGCCTAGTTGGAAATGGAAGCTAGAATTTTCACGGTAAGCATAGTAACATGTAAAGCATGCCCTAATTGAGAAGCACTGCATTGCTGTCTCTTACCAATATAACTGATTGTGAATTTAGGAATTTCCTTTTCCTTACATGCAGTTCTCAATATTGATTTACCTCTCCAACACAATCCCCAAAGGAATGGAAGAAGTTCTAGTTACTCTCTTTCTACTCCAACCAAACTCATACGTTTTGAGGAGACCAAATGGAAAGTAGGCACATCAACCTAAAATTTTTCAATCATGCATGAATGTTTATTGATATATATGTGTTGTTTTTTTTTATTTATTTATTTTTTTTTCAAGACAGAGTCTCACTCTGTTGTCCAGGCTAGAGTGAGTGCCATGGCATCAGCCTAGCTCACAGCAACCTCAAACTCCTGGGCTCAAGCAATCCTGCTGCCTCAGCCTCCCAAGTAGCTGAGACTACAGGCATGCACCACCATGCCTGGCTAATTTTTTCTATATATATTAGTTGGCCAATTAATTTCTTTCTATTTTTAGTAGAAACAGGGTCTCGCTCTTGCTCAGGCTGGTCTCAAACTCCTGAGCTCAAACAATCCGCCCGCCTCAGCCTCCCCAGAGTGCTAGGATTACAGGTGTGAGCCACCACACCTGTCCTAAAATGTACTTTTAAATATCTTGAAATTCTATCAATTGTCTTAAGATAGTACAATAGTCTTAAGAAATCAAGGGAAAATATATGTACAAATCTCACAAACAAAAAAAAATATAAAATTCAATCAACTGATCAACCTGGATGAACCGACAGATTTCTATGAACAAAGAGAAGAATTAGGGAGCATTTATATAACCTGAAGCCACAGGCGTGGGCCACAGGACCAGAGACCTACCTTTTTTATGTTTTAAAGTCCATGACATAGCAACTATTACCTAGGGCTCCACGAAGCCCGCCAAGGCCATGCACAAGAATCTCAGCCCCGAGCAAACTGAATTAACAGGGAGGCAGGCCACTCTCCTTCATAAACAGGCAAGCATCTTTTCACCTTGGGAAAACACAGAATTAATCAAAGAAAATTTTAAGAGCATCAAGACTCTCATATATTATTTAAGTTAAAATGAAATCCAGAGGCCAGGTGTGGTGGCACACACCTGTGGTCCCAGCTACTGGGGAGACTGAGGTGGGAGGATCACTTCAGCCCACAAGTTCAAGGCAGTCTGGGGAGCATAAGGAGAACTCATCTGCAAAAAAAAAAAAAAAAAAAAAAATTGGTTTTAACTCTTTAAAAAAAACTTAGAAGAGTGCCTGGCACAAAATATGGGCAATCATTATTTTTGAAAAATGGAATCCATATGTATTTAATGTGCTTTCTGTGACAAACTTCTGAAACCAAACATTCCAAAGTGTTTGGAATGATTTGTTCTATTGAAGTGACAGTCTTATGACGTCAATTTAAAATATGCAACTGAGTCACTGACTTAAACTTAGGGTCTTAAGTTAAAATTATGCTAAGTCTGTGCAAAGATAATTGAGGTCCTAAAGTTTCTTTTTATAATAGTTATTTAGTATGAGAGAAAGTTTTATTTTTAAGGAAGATAATGGAGTGCTTAAAGAAAAGTAAAAAGTATAAAATTTATAAGTGCCTGCTTACTAGAGTAATATACTAGGTTGAAATGGGGGGTATCTAGCTTCATAAGTGGAGCCAACATTATTCAAAGGTCCCTTAGAAATTATTGTGAAATCCACTAAATAGAATAGTATAGAATAAAATAGAATACAATCGAATAGAATAATAAGGTTTGTAAACTGAACTTTAAAGATTCAAAAACAATTGGAGTTTGAATGCACAACTTCCTTAAACTAAATACCAGGTGGATCAAAATCAAAGTAAATGATTCATTAGTCTTTTCTGAATTTTCTGCCTTTTTCTGCACACCAAAAACACTTCAGGAAAGGTGAAGAATAATGAAGACCCAAAAGCAGGACTCTGAGCCAAGGAAAGCTGGTGTCAGCAGGAGGGAGTGTCTTAAAGATGCTCTTTAGGAATAGAGGCAGTTTCTAGACGAGTGGCCTGAGAATGTTAGTGTTATGGGCAGAAGGGGAAGTTTTCCCTGAAAAAGAAAAGGTGATATTAATTATAATAATCACAAGAAAATACTCAGAAGTGCTCCAGACACCATGAGTGAGGAAGAAAGGAACCCAGGTAGGACTTCCCAGAACCGGGAAGGTAAGGAAGTTGCTCAACCCAAGTTCCTGGAGAACTACGGCTGTGACAGAGGACAGAGTCAGGGGGCTCCTGGTCTGAGCCCCCCTCCCCTCTCCAGAAGCCCCCTTTATCCTGACGCTCTGTCATTGCTGCCACAAGTAAACCGAGGGGATTTCTTGGGGACACTCTATGTCACACACTAAAGAATGAATGTGCATGGATGATACTCTCTGTTAACAAGTTCATTTTCCAGGATGATTTAAAAGAGCTGAGCTCTAAATCCTAACTGCTGAAGGCTTTCTTGAATGCTGAGGGGTGTCTATATTTCTTAGTAAATCTAGCAAAATGTAGCTTTAAAAAAAAGTCATAACACCTCAAATGTCTACAGGTACATGATAATAATGCTGCTGGTTAACCTTTATTTAGTTTACAAAAAGGTTTTTTCTGCACTGTCTTCTCTAATCCTCAAAAATAACCCAATTCTCAGGGGCACAAATCAGGTTACTCTTAACTTGATTTTGCTTAATATTTTAATTGTGTAACTAAATACACACACACACACACAAGTACACACACCCGTTTTCTCCTGATTCTTTGCAGGGGGATCAGCTGCCAGGAGAGGGTGGGCCCAGTAAGGTCCCTGTGCCTTGGAGTCCCCTCTTAGATTTCAGACAATCCGGGTTTCTGAGACTGTGGGACAGGTGTTGACAGTGACTATACCAAGGTGGGGACTTGCGGGGAACCTCTCTGGCCAGTCAGGAGACCTTCCCTGAGTGACCTTGATCCCATTCTCTCCTTTAATGCCCAGGTAGAGGAAATGTTGTTTCTGCATTTCAATGTGTTGGAATGAAAATGCTCCCTGAGCTGGAGGTAAACAATGGTGAAATGGTTCCTGGCTGGCTGTGGAGAACCAGAGCCTATTGGCTTCCCCAGGTGGAGACAAAACACGCAGGGCCTCACGGGTGAGCGTGAGCGATGCTGGCCTCAGAGAACCCCTCTGGGGTGCGCAGAGGCAGAGGCAAAAGCAGCGCGGGGACCCAGCAGTGCTCACTGCCTTGTATGTGGGGCCCTGTGTCCCCGGCCCTGCGTGGCTACAGCTGGCCACCCATCTGTCTGCTCTCAGTGCCATTTGGGGACAGGATAATAAGAAGGCCAAACCTAAGTGATTCTGCTTTCTTTCTTTCATTTTTTTTTTCCACCAGCTGCTAAGTTGACAAAGAGATTAAAAGGAGAACATATTAGACCTCCCTTTCCAATTCTAGCAGCAAGGACTGCAGACATAAAGATATTTTATGGGAACTGCAAATAGCTACCAGATACTGACACTCATTTATCCTGACAATGAGCCTGTCCTTTATATACCCTTCTTTCCTGTCAATAGAGTTTCGTATTTAGACTTCAGGGAAGAAGTCGATATGAGCTATTTGAGATTTCTATTATTTTTCTCTACATAATTTTTTAATTTAATATAATATTCTGTTTCATAGCTAATGTTTTGGAAAAATTAAATATACATATATTTTTCCCAGCTCACTCCCAGAAAAATTATAAGATATATTACAATAACTTATTGTAGACTATCTTCTCTGTAAAGTTTAAGTAATATGCCTTTTTTTTTTAGATGAACATACCTGGTAACTAAACTCCAAATTAGGTAGGGAATAACGTGCTTTTATGTCTCCAGAAGATGCTTTATTAAGTCTTTCAGATAAATGAAGATTTTCAAAGGAAATATTCATGAAAATAGTTTTCTTTTGAAAGAGCCACTGTTGCAAAGATGGCCAATCAGCTGTATAAGGGCAACTCTAATATCAAATATGCCTTTTTATTGTCATATTCTGTGTACCAGTCTTTATTAAGACAACGTGTGGTGATACAGAGAATGGGAGAACTGGACCATACATTGCATCAGAGAGCAATCAATTCCACTGCACAGGACACTGAGGGTGAGAGAGGTTTGATGCTCAAAGTTAAACATTTGAGTTTGTGCAAGCGTTGGAAGCAGAGCCCGGAGCTTCTAACTCCTCACTGGGTGTTCCTTCCTGAATTATGAAAGCATTTCCCTATTCTTGAGGAAAATTAACACATAAATGCATGCCTCTGGGAAAACTAACTCTGACTCACCGCCTTCGCCAGCTCTTTCCTTGTGGAGAGAAAAGTGGGCTGGCTGGGGCAAGGCAAGAAAATTTCTGCTTTAGTCTGTCTACACAATCCCTAAGGCAGAAAAGCCACTGAAATATTATTTTCTGAGATTTCCAAGTCACAGGTTCTAAACCTGCTAGTGTAGGTGTGACCTCTGTGAGCCTTCTGCCCTAGCCCGTTTGCTTTTTAGCTGAAGAGTCTTCCAGCTACACACTGAGGGCAATGTCTGGCGCTCTGATCTTTCCACGTGAGAGGTGTGAAACCAGGCAGGTCTCCCTAGCATTTCCATCCAGGGGATGCTGGACAAATGGACATTCCGGGCAACCCTGAGGGACATGAGGGGGTCCCAGACATACACCCTGAGACCTGAATGAAAAGTGTGAGGGAAACCCAGCATGGAATGGAGCACACAGCCTTTGCCCTTCCCCACTAAGCTGCTTCTTACTCTCAGTTGAGACACTCGGAGCTGGGTGGAGATTGAGTGGATCTGTCCATTCCTTCTCACCCAAAATAAGCCAGTGTTCCAAGATGGAGCCAGGATCCATACCAGGGTGAGTCATTTGTTCCTCCTGGGCATTTCCCAAAAAGGGACAGCCAGTCTGTGTCATCTCTTACTTGACTTAATTCTAACAGCTCCATCAGGTGCTCACTCAAAAAAGCACCAGGTGACCAGTGTCAGGAATGTATAGATTATCATCTTCCTTTCTTTTTGGATCTTATTGAATAAGCAAATCCTTTCCTTCGTGTGCATCAGGTCACGATTTGCAAGAAGCAGACTCAAGGATGGAAATGGTTATCCAAGATGGGGGAGGAGGGGACACCTCTGAAAGATAAAGGGGAGGGGGAAGATGTTGGGGACGGTCCTCAGACTGAGATGCAGTCTGACACCTGTGACAGGGGAGGGAAAGATGCAGGATGTGGCAGGAGGAGCTTCATCCTGGAGCAAGCCCTGAGCACATCGTGTCCAAGCTGATGGTGAGACCTGGCGCAAAGCTTACCCATTAGAGGAAAGACCACCTTCTGCAGGAACAACCTGATGCTCGTCTCCTGCTGTGCCAGTCACTGGCTGGGAGCTGCCCAGGGAAAGTGAAGGCTCTGTATGAAAGTCCCAGGGAATTTGAAAACGGAGCAGCTGGAGGCAGTTCGCTAACATCCCACCCTGAAGCAAGTCTTCCTAAAGAGAGCTGAGCAACCCGCTGCAAGACCATCACACGTGTATCTGCTACCTCTTGTGTTTTTGTAGCTTCTACCCTGGAGCTTTCCTCCATGAAAAGGAGCAATCAGCCCTCAAGGAAGAAATGGCATTAGCAGTACAGGGTGTAACCACACTGGTAGTGCTTTTTTGGTTTTGCTTTTTGGCTGAGAAAATGATTCCTGTTCCTGAAATAAGAATATTATATTTCTCTCAGGCAATTATTATATTTTAGAGATGAAAAGGGCCTTCCGAAATAATTGAGTCAGTTTATATTTGAGGAGAGCTGATTTAAATTAAACAGTCTTTCTCCCCTACCTCTGCCCCCCATATATTACTGGAACAATCTTCCTGATCTTTCTTCCAGATTGTGCACCTAGAAGCCAGACATCTAGGTGGTATGGTTTGATGGCCCAGATATGACTGCTTGGAAGAATTCCAGGACTGTACTTATTTTGGCACAATTCTAGTAGAGGCTTATGTGTGGATTTGATAGCCAGTGGATCATTCTGGGCCTCATCTAAATTCCAACAAATGATCTCACCCCATAGAATTCCCCCAAACTGTGATTATTTTATAGAGATAAACTGTGCTTATCTTTGTCCTGTGCTCCAAATGCAGATGACACTGCCCCTTCTCTGTTCCTCCTTTTGATTAAAATCTACTTTCATATTATTGATGTCTGCATTGCCCCAGCTATGGTTCATACTGGCTTCAGTATTGTATTTTTCAAAATAGCTCAGAGTATGTATGTTCTCTGAGTTCTTTGGTCTTCTACACTGGGCTGCAGAATGTTTTTCAAAGCTCAGTAACCTGATTCAAATTGCCTAGAAAGCTTTTATTAGGGGCTTGTTTCTCAGTCACACTGACACCAAATGTGTCCAATAATCCGTAATGAACGTTGAAAAGCCCATTTTTGCTTTTTTTTTTTTTTGGCACAGCATAACTGGAACAATCAGATCACGTATTTAATTGGCATAGCATCAGAACAGATTTGCTTCCTTAGCCTAGCAAAGAAATAGAGAATGTCGCACTAATTGACTTGAAAGCTAGAACATGCGTTCATTTCTTACATCAGACTGGTTTCTCCTTGTTTATGTAGGACTCAAAACCCCTATTCATAGTGTAGTAGGTTTCAGGATAAGGGCAAGTTGTTACAAAAATCCCTTACCCAGTGCTCATTTGTGTACTTGCCTATATCAGTCTAATATAGTGACTTAACTTTGTTCTTCCTCCATCATACTCTCACTTTTTCCTTAAGATTCTTAGATAGCTCAAGAAATACTGAGTATGTGTTAAGTACTAGATACTATATTGTAGATGCTGTGCATACAGGGGTAAACTGAGATCTCTTAACTTATATTATAATGTAGGTGCCATAAGAGTAGGGGCTTTGCTTTGTTTATTGCTACTCCTTCCATACCTTGGAGGAAAGGAGCTACTTAGAGTCAAAAAATAATTATCATCTTTCCCAAGAACGATTGTGGATTAGAGAGCAATTCTGGTCAGATACCTAGATAAAATAGCTAATACATTTATTAAGGGCTTATTATAATATATTCATAGCCACTGCTTTCACATCTCTCTCTCTAAATATATATATGTGTATATATACATATATATCTGTATCTATATAGGTAGACATACATAGATATTTATATGCATACATATGTATATAGAGATAAATATTTATATGCATATATGTATATATGCACACAGATATACAGTTTATTCTCATTATTTGTAGTCATTATGTTCTATAAACTTGCCACAAAAACTAAGTTAGGAAATACTGAACCACTGCTCCTTGGGGAAATACACAGTTAGGTTTTTAAGAGCATCTGGTCACAACATTTTGATCAACTGATCAATTCATAACTTTATTTTATATATGCTTCTCATTTAATATATAATGTTGATTCAGTAACATTAAATTTAACAGCACTGTAACTCATGTCTAAACAAAGCTTATCTAACACGTGTATTTTCTCTGTAAGGCACATCATAGCTTTCCTGCACTTAGGAACACTAGACAGGACTTTAGCACTGCACTTAGGGGGCATTTTAAATGAGAAAATCACCAAAAGAAAGCAGCACAAAAATGTGAAAAATGTGGCATTGAATATACTGAGAAAAGGACACTTGTTTATAATAGGAAAGCTGAAACACAAAGGCAGAGCATTGACTTGTTTGAGCTCGCTGGGAACACGGACAAATCTCAAATGTTTGGCTGCCCTTTGCACATTCACAAATGACCAAAAAAGTGCCATGAGCATTGATTTGGGGGTTTCAAATAAATTTAGCAGATTTAGGCAAAATGGCAAATACGAGACATGTTAATAATGAGGATTGACCGTATGTGTATATGCACACACGATACATATGTCTTTGGGAGGGGGGTGTATACAGACATTGAATGCTCACAATAGCCATCTGAGGCAGATGATAACCCTCTCTCATTTTATAAATGAAGAAATTCAGGACTAGAAAAATTAAGTAGCAAGCTGAAAGCTATATAGCTGTCAAATTATTTGAAGCCAGAGATTCAAACTCCAGAGTATGTCTACCTAATGCTCAGTGTTAACTATTAGTTTTTCCTTTATTTTCTGAGTAAATTTTTATCGAAATATAGCATGAAGACAGGCAAGCGCACATATGGTAAGTGTACACTTGATGACTTTTCATAAAATGAACAAACCCAGGCGACCAGGACTGAGATCAAGAAATAGATCATATGCCCTTGAACCCTCTCGGGGACCACTTCCAGTCACCACCTCTCCAATGGCAAACACCGTCTTGACTTCTAAGTATTAATATTAGCTACTATTTAAAATAAGATGCACACCTAGCACCTAAACCTTAGTTTCTAATGCCATTCATCAATAAAAGGAACCAGGGCTCCTCGGAGGAGTGGCTGACTCTAAGACCAAAGCAGGAAATCTTAGAGCATCTTGCAGTGCCAGAAATAAAGGAGTGCAAAGAAAAACAAAAAGCCCACAAGGATAAGCATGTCAAAAGGACACAGGAGTCAACTGACCAATGGCCAAAGCTGGAACCATTTGGGCAAGAAAATAAATAAAATCTATTGGATTATAACCCAAAGTATAAAATAAATACTCATGAGCCCATACTGATATAAATAAGTGAGTGAATAAATGAATAAATGGGGAAGAATAGACAAATCTCCTATGCAGAAGAATTCCAAACAATTTATGTAGATAATCCACCCTCAAGAAGGTGGAGAATAACTCTTCACTCCTTAAATGTGAGCTGTGTGCAGTTACTTCCTTCCAATAAGTACAGTTCTTCATTGCTGGTCCCACCCTGAAGGCAATCTCATTTTTACTGGCCTGCTGTTTAATGGCTTTCTCATGAAGGAGAAGAATCGAATCCTGGCATAAATAGAAATACGTCTAAGATTCCAGAGACCTGGGCTATTGTCTTAATTCTGACACTTACTATTGGGCTACTCACAAACTTTTGGTCCTCTGATTCCTTTTTGAAAAACCAAGGAGACAATTCTCTTTTGCCCTGGTAGATGTTCATAGTTGTGTTTATGTATACAAGTTCTTGAGACTAAGTTCAAATACTGACACTGCCACTTCCTCCTAATAGGACCCGAGACAAGCAATGTGAGCTCCTTCAGCTTTAACATTCTCATCTATAAAATAGGGTTAATAGTAGTGCTTTCTGAGTTTTTTGAGAATTTATGAGTTTTTATGAGAATTAAACAATATAAGGTATAAAGTATGAAGGAAACAGCCAATATATGCTAGAGGCTAATAATAATAATGATAACAATAATTTGCTTTCTCTTGGAAATAGAGTGTGACCCTGGTTCACAGCATCATGTCCTTCAGACCCATCTTGGTTGACTAGCACAAAGCTCATCTTCCCTGGATTTCCTCTTCTTATGTTTTTCTGGCTTCTCAATCCCCCACCTGTTGGACACATTCTTTCCTTAAACATGTGGATACTTTTAATTGACCAAGAGTTGAGGTACTACTGGCATCTGATCATTCTTCCCCTGATCAGCATTTTTGCAAATCTCCACCTTGCTGCCTTATAGCTCAGTTTTACCATGTGCTCAGAGGGCTTTCTTGTTTTTCCTAAATCAACATTCTTAAGGTATTCATTGTAGTCCCCAGACTGGTCATAAAAACTCTGCCTGGAGTATCTCTGTGGTTTCTTTGAGTACATGAATAACTCCATGATTAGATTTTAGTTACATATAATACACAGCAAACATCTACATGTAGATCTTTAACATTTGATACCTAAAAAGAGATAAATCAACTAAAAGAAAATGATGGACTATTACCCCTGCAGGTTGAAGAAAAGTGTTAAAACACTCCTATGTCTTTATAGACAAAGGAAGGTGGAAATGAAGCATCTCATTATGGGCCTTTATGCAGTGTATAATTTCTATGTGCACATCATATGTATTACATGGATTCCATGTAATTCCATGTAATACACGTATTATAAAGCTGAGGTTCCAACACTAAATTCATATATACTTTACTTCTATATTAAAATGGTTCTTTATTAAAGAACCAAAGTGAGCCGCAGACCCTATGCAACTGACATAGACCACCATGGTAGGCAATGGTGAGCTCCTCCAACCTCTGTCTTCTCTCTCATGTGAATGTTTGCATGCCAAATTTCCATCAACTGGGCGATTTTATAAATTTTACAAATTGATTTATTTTCTTATTAGTAATCATTATCAAATGGTTATAACACAAAAAAAAATTTGAACACCTATGTAACAACTACTCGTGGGGAAAAAAATCAGATGTTGATGATGAATGGAGCTTCACCCCACCCAATAAGACTATGGGGGGTATGAAGAGGTGAATATAAATTATGCTCTTATGAAGAGATCAGGAAATATAATTTGACATTTGATAACATGTTCAAAGTCATAATTAGGCAAATAAACATCCAGTTACAAGTGACTATAAAGGGAAATTCTCCCCCAGGATTTGTTGGACAAACTGTGAGCAGTTTGAGTCCAGAAGGTTATAAGAGAAGCACAGCTTTAAATAAGAATAGGGAAATTTTTCAAAGTGGGTAATATACATTATTACTTCACCGTATGTGTATTTATTTCCCAAATTATAGCCATGTGAGGAGAAAGCAAGGCCAGGAAAACACTGGGCTTGGAATCCAAAAACCTGGGTTTAAATATCCACTGTACTTACTAATCAAACATGAGACTTGGAATGAGGCAGAAAAAAATGCCATGGTGTGTCAGTTAGCATTCAGCCATCAACAGGGGCGTAAGCACAGCTATCTCTTTCTTTCTTTCCTTTTTAAAATTTATTTTTTCATTAACAAGGAGAGCCTCCAGAAACATTGAATACTAAAGAATTTGTTCACAGCTAACTTTTAATTATCTCACATACAATGAACCCTCAGGGAAGTGGTTTTAAATTTGGTCCAGTAACAGAGTGATGTCATCAGAGACGTGTGTTGTCTTCCTTTCCTCCTTTGTATTCTTTTTTGTCTTTCTTCTATCTTCTATCATCCCAAATATGATGGGTTTTTGTCCTTAGGCTTGTTGTCTCATGGTCTCAACCAAGATGGCTGCCATAGAGCCATCATTTTTCCCCATAACTGATCCAGGGCAGGAACACTGGAGAAGATGCAGAACCAAAGAGCCCTCTCCTGGCACCTGACCCTTTTCCCAGGAAGGAAAATCTTTCCCAGAGCCCCCAAGTGGAATTCTACCTATATCTCATTGACCAGAACACATGGTTCTGTAAGATGATTAGCTTTCACAGCAAGGACAATCATTTTTCAATCCTTAGGAAAGAACTTTCCAAGGAAGAAAAGGAAATGATTCAACTCTTGATATTCAACTAACAGTGCCAAAGATAAGCCTTGTTATTATTAACAATGTAACTCCATGTTAATTCATGTCTATCCTTGTATGCACACAGTCCCACATATGTTTTGATAAAATAGCATAATTATGCTCTTTTAGCAAATCAGTGGAACAAAGTAAATAGGACCAAAGAGAGATTTCTGCCCTTCTCAACAAACAAAAATATACACAATATACACACATGTGGCATTTTAAAAGTACTTTAGAAATAATTTGCTAATAATGTAAATGTTCCTTAAACCTTGTACATGTGCTTAAAAATAATAAAACTATTCATGTAATAATCACTATTTTAGCCATATGAGTCTTGACAGATTTTTTAGCAATCACTGGGGTTTTACTACACCTGTGATCAAATCCATTTTTAGTTTCATTTTTAAGGCTTATTACATATTTTTCATTTTTTGCTTTTTAAATAAGTTCTTAAAGGAAATCTATAACCCTTTATAAAAGCAATTTCAGGTGTAAACTGAATTTTTCTCATTCCAACTCCAAATATTTGTTACTGTGAAGGAAATTAATGCAAATTATTAGTAAGTAGCTAATAAGCTTAATTTCTCCTGGGAATGAGGAAAATTCTTTTCCTCTTATAAGAAAGAAAAAGTATTCACCTCTTCCAAGAGTCACAGAAGTAGTTAATATTCACACAAGGATTTACCCAAATTGACTATGGGCCATCGTAAGAAAAAAGAGACTTAAGAGAAAACAAGAAAGTTGGGTAGATAAAAATCTTTAGTTGTATTAAAGAGCTTAGAAATACATGAGAGGAAAACCAAACAACTAAACAAAGTAATTCAGGGAATTTGAATGCCATATTTCTTGGGAAATAAGAACTATTATTTGAAAATGTCTAACAATTTCTAAGGATTCAAGAATGAAAAGTAAACTCAGGTTAGATTAAGCAATGGTGGATAATGATTAAGGATTAACAGTCACACCTAGATATCAATTTGTTTATATCTTGTACACACATTGATCTTTGAAGATGATGTACTATAATGCTGCTATAAAGAGTTGCTCATTTTTTGATTGGTTCTGAAAGGAAAGATATAAATTTAAGCATTCAAAAGTCTTAGCAAGACTCCACACCTCCTGTCCAGGAGAAGGACAGTTTCTAACTTGATCCCTTTTATGCTTCCAGCATCTAGCACACAAGAGCGCTCAGAAAATATTGATAAAAATGAGCACACATCCATGAAATTATGAATATGGAACTACATTTCACTTGAAGGCACATCGAGAGACATAAACTTTCAGTGCTGAGATTAGAGATATTAACAAGCAAAGAAACGCTGCAAATATCTCAGTAGCCCAGGAAAAGCACAAAAAGACATTGTGTAACCAGGATCTGTTACTCCAATACCAGAGTCATAGCTCTTTATGCAACATTCAGTAATCATTTCTGAGCAACTACTTACCTGATACTTCTAGAATCCTTTAGGTAGAAAATTCATAGATTTTCTTCCCTTAAACTTTGACGTAACTCAACCCCTCTCAAGAGGAGATAACTCAGCCTCCCACCTTCCTCCACGGGCACATTCCTGTTACTTTCTTATCGCGCCTCCAAAGCACATCTCCCCCACCTTGAAACAAAAGCACCAGTGTTGAGGCTCAGAGTAACCAGCACGATCCATCTCCTCTGTGAAACTCTTGACTCTCCCTGGTATTTGTGGAGGACTTGGATATCAGTAGCCACCTGTTTTTCTTCTCGACCTCTACTGCTAAAAACACTGAAGATGACATCCATGTTTTAAGAGGTCTGATTGATCTCATACCTGACCTTGGGTACTTACTACCCTTGAACTTCTCAACTGCAGACTTTTACCTCGAAAGCCAACCGACCCACCCCAATCCATGGCAACCACAGAACTTTGCCTTCTGTTCCTGCAGGCTGGTATTCTCCCCTGTCACTCCACGCTTAAAATCCTTCACTGTTTTTCCCTAAATATAAAAAGCTAGTCCACAACCCTCATCTCAGTCTATACAGCCCTCAGCAATCTGTCCACCGTCCATTTATCTCCCCTCATTTCTTATCCCACACGAACAGACTTTCCTCTTTCAGACACCCTGGAAGACTCGTTTCCAGTGTGGCTTCAAACTCCAAAAGCAGTGTTCTTTCTGTCCTGCTCTTTCTCTTTTAGCTTACTCCTACTCAGTGCCTCCAAACTGGTCTGAAAGTATTCATTTCTGTTAAAAAGCCTTTCCGCGCTCCATCTGCCCAGTCTAATTTATTTACTCCTCCTCCTGGCTCCCAGAATATCCTTTATATAACTCTAGGATACACTGGCTGAGGCTGGGAGTACATCTTGCTCACATTAGTAACTGCAACACCTGGGACAGCATTATGATGACAGTTGGGTCAAGCAAGCCTTGAGGATGCTTTCCGGAAAATACTGAGAACTGACACCAGAGAAACTGGAAAATAACAGTAATTCCAAGTTTAAATTTTTCTACTATACATACTTTATATTGGTTTCCTGATACCGTTAGGTATTGTAATTCACCTCTCAATAGTGATTGCATTTTATTCCTTATTAAAGATAAAAACTGTATTATTGCTATACAATAGTGATAGACAATGTTTAAAAGTTGAATGGAGGGTGATCAAATGAGGCTAGGCTTTCAGACTGGAAAGAAAGTAGGGAATGGGAAAAGTAAGTATTCCTAGGCATTTTTTTAATTCAACCAACATAATTATTTCTGTTTCTCATGGGGTGTTCTGAAAAATGTAGAGTGGCTTACTCCTTGGTTAAATTTTAGTCATCCACTGAATTATTTAAAATAAGAAATTTGAGTTTGGTTCCATTTTCATAGAAGAAGCAAACCAGCAAAACAGGTCTTAAAAAATTGCCATGTCATAATTATGTAAGAAACAAAGAATTTATTAATCTCATCCAATTCACATGTTATTATAGGGTTATTAAATAGATACAATGAAAAAACATGGGTGACTACTGCCATATAAGCATTTGTACCTTAAAATAGAATTATAGCTGGCACATATAAAGTCTACCTCTCCATATCCTAGTTCTCTTTTAAAATCCTTACTAGGCCCCTGGTGGTCGAAAGATTAGAGCCGTAACTCAATCTGGGCCATTAGTCAACCGATCGGGGTCTCAGTTTCATTTCTAAAATGAGGAGAAGAGATTAGATGAGTGATTTTTTTCAAATGTTTTGTTAGTTGACAAAATTCCCTTCTTTTTCCCCAAAGGAAATATTATTGAAAACCCTAATATAGAAAACCTAAAAGATTCAATCTCCCTCTTCTCCCTCCAAACACACCCTAGAGTCTTGGAAAAGAGAGTCAGAAAACTAGGATGACAAGTTGAGTCTTTTCCAACAATCCTGACAGGTCCTTGGGTGGACCTTTATGTGAAGATGAAATTAGGTCAAGTCCGCTAAGCTGAGTACCCAGGGGTGCAAGGGAAAAACAGCACATTTTTCCTAGTTTTAAGTCTGAGGGTGGAATAAAGGATCTGTCCTGAAGTGGCCTTAGAAGACTGTCCCCACCTCCCTGATTGTGATGTTGATTGCTTGGATGGTATTTCTGACTGCCTTCCCACACTGTCTCCACTTACTGTTCCCCTAAAAATCCCCCCTGCCCACTCCAGCACCTGACCCCCACTGGTTCTCCCATTCCTCCTCCTCCTCTCCCCTCCTCCTCCCTCAACACACCCGAAGCTTGGCCTTGACCCCTGCCCTCTAAGACCCACCCCCCACAGCAGGCCACCCTGGTTCAGAAACCCCAGTGATGGTCACCAGGAAATTTAGATTCCCCAATAGCAATAGGAGAAACTTTGGAATAAATAAACTCACAGGCCTTAAGAGAGTTTTACAACCTAAAATCTCCAAATCTCTTACATTATCCTGCTCAGTTAAGTCAGGCCTTTGCATTTCCTCTCACGCCACATTCAAAGATCCAGTGCTGATGACACTTAATTTTCCCTCACTCTTGATTCCTAAGACAAAGTGAGAAAGCACTTTCAAACCTAGCTCTAAATTTGGCTCATTTTAACTCCTTGGGGAAAAAAAGAGGGAGAGAGCTCAGAGAGAAAGTCTCCTTTTCCTGCTTCTACAACTTATTTCAAATTTCACAACAGAAATTCCCAAGAACTATTTCAGTTAAAAACATAATAATATATTAGCCCACAAAATCCCACAAACTCTACAGCACCCAAAGCCCAGTAGGCAGCTGGTGCCCCACAGATCACTGTCATTCTCCCACCGTGGGATCCGCTTGTAAAAGCCTCACGCACGAGTAAACACATGTCAGAGAGCCAACACAAAGCTCTCTCCACGCTCAAGAAATTATAACTCTCGTTACTTTTTCTGTTCACTGTCTAAATGTTTACCTGTGCCTTCAACGTTTTGAACATCCCAAACATGTGCCTTAGAACCCTGTATTTGAAAAGTGAGAAGACAAATAATGCATTCCAGGGGTCTCCAAGGTGATCCCAGCCAGCCCCATTGCAATGACCTTGATCCCTTCAACGGACCCTCCTTCCTCCTTCAAAACCATCTCCCCGGGCTCAGCAATCTCTTTTTTGAAGGAGCCAAAGATGTAGTGGCATTAAACTACACATCCCAGACTTTTCATTCTAATGAGGTTTTGTCTGTGTCCATTTAGTGAGTAAACAACAGGTAGGAAGGCAGTTTGTTGTTCCGCTTGCTGGGATGATGAAATAACAGACTGTTACTCACCAGCTTCCCCTTGCTGAAGGGCTAGCTCACCGCAGGGCTCATATGCCCCTCCCCCGTGGGAATAGAGAAAAGGATTGCTTGTCAATAATGCATGAGCACAGAAAGCCCTAGAAGTGTGTGCCTGAGGCCGACTTGAAGTGGGGGAGTGGGAGGGGAAGAGAGAAGCCACTTGGTGACACGTATCAGATAAAATAACTTTCTCAGAGCCTCGTTCTGCTAAGAATTTTTATTCAGCAAACTGACTTTTCTCCTACTGACCTTTCCACCTTCAGGGTAGATTTCAAACTTAGAAATCCTGAAACTGGAAGGGAAATAAATACAGCTCTTCCTTAGACAGGCAAGGGAGGGGGAAGAATAACATGAATTGGGACAGCATTGATCACGTATGTGTGTGTGTTAGAATGTGTGTGTGTTTGTGTGTATATGTGTGTTAGTGTGTGTAAACGTATGTGTTAATGTGTGTTAGAGTGTGTATGTGTGTTAGTGTGTGTAACTGTGCCTGTTAGTGTGTGTAAATGTATGTGTTAGTATGTATTTGTGTATGTGTGTGTAGTGTGTGGTGTGGAGGTGTGTTAATATGTATATGTATGTTAGAGTGTGTGTGTATGTCTGTGTTAGGGTGTGTATGTGTGTGTTAGTGTGTATGTGTGTGTTAGTGTGTATGTGTGTGTTAGTGTGTGGTGTGGAGGTGTGTTAATATGTATATGTATGTTAGAGTGTGTGTGTATGTCTGTGTTAGGGTGTGTATGTGTGTGTTAGTGTGTATGTGTGTGTTAGTGTGTATGTGTGTGTTAGTGTGTGTATATGTGTGTTAGTGTGTGTAAACGTATGTGTTAGTGTGTGTTAGAGTGTGTATGTGTGTTAGTGTGTGTAACTGTGCCTGTTAGTGTGTGTAAATGTATGTGTTAGTATGTATTTGTGTATGTGTGTTAGTGTGTGGTGTGGAGGTGTGTTAATATGTATATGTATGTTAGAGTGTGTGTGTATGTCTGTGTTAGGGTGTGTATGTGTGTGTTAGTGTGTATGTGTGTGTTAGTGTGTATGTGTGTGTTAGTGTGTGTATATGTGTGTTAGTGTGTGTAAACGTATGTGTTAGTGTGTGTTAGAGTGTGTATGTGTGTTAGTGTGTGTAACTGTGCCTGTTAGTGTGTGTAAATGTATGTGTTAGTATGTATTTGTGTATGTGTGTTAGTGTGTGGTGTGGAGGTGTGTTAATATGTATATGTATGTTAGAGTGTGTGTGTATGTCTGTGTTAGGGTGTGTATGTGTGTGTTAGTGTGTATGTGTGTGTTAGTGTGTATGTGTGTGTTAGTGTGTGTATATGTGTGTTAGTGTGTGTAAACGTATGTGTTAGTGTGTGTTAGAGTGTGTATGTGTGTTAGTGTGTGTAACTGTGCCTGTTAGTGTGTGTAAATGTATGTGTTAGTATGTATTTGTGTATGTGTGTTAGTGTGTGGTGTGGAGGTGTGTTAATATGTATATGTATGTTAGAGTGTGTGTGTATGTCTGTGTTAGGGTGTGTATGTGTGTGTTAGTGTGTATGTGTGTGTTAGTGTGTATGTGTGTGTTAGTGTGTGTATATGTGTGTTAGT
Organism: Mirza zaza; assembly: GCA_008750895.1. NCBI lineage: Eukaryota > Metazoa > Chordata > Mammalia > Primates > Cheirogaleidae > Mirza > Mirza zaza. The sequence goes on along the minus strand of VSMD01103362.1, from coordinate 93,596 downwards.
GTGTGTAAACGTATGTGTTAGTGTGTGTTAGAGTGTGTATGTGTGTTAGTGTGTGTAACTGTGCCTGTTAGTGTGTGTAAATGTATGTGTTAGTATGTATTTGTGTATGTGTGTTAGTGTGTGGTGTGGAGGTGTGTTAATATGTATATGTATGTTAGAGTGTGTGTGTATGTCTGTGTTAGGGTGTGTATGTGTGTGTTAGTGTGTATGTGTGTGTTAGTGTGTATGTGTGTGTTAGTGTGTGTATATGTGTGTTAGTGTGTGTAAACGTATGTGTTAGTGTGTGTTAGAGTGTGTATGTGTGTTAGTGTGTGTAACTGTGCCTGTTAGTGTGTGTAAATGTATGTGTTAGTATGTATTTGTGTATGTGTGTGTTAGTGTGTGGTGTGGAGGTGTGTTAATATGTATATGTATGTTAGAGTGTGTGTGTATGTCTGTGTTAGGGTGTGTATGTGTGTGTTAGTGTGTATGTGTGTGTTAGTGTGTGTGCATGTGTGTTCATGTGTGTAAATATGTGTTAGAGCATCTTTATTTTTACTCCTTTCATTCCTCATTCTTCGACACTGATATCCCACAAATGGTCTCCACAGCACTGATAATAATTCCAAGGCAATGATTTTTTTCCATGAAATTTGATTTCTAATCTTTTCATCTCAAGGGTGAGGTACAGCATAATTTCCAACAAATTTTCCAATATTTCAAGGAACCCATGGCTCTATGTAACACATTTACAGATCTCTGAATTTAACCCTTCAACTCAAACTTTGATTTTAAATGAAACACATCATGGATCATAAACTTTTTTTCTTTTTTTCTTTTTCTTTTTTTTTTTTTAGTAAAATATACAAGCATAATTCAGTTGTTCCTTGATACCTGAAGATCGTCTTTCTGAGCCTCTCTTTTTTCTTGCTGGAATGAAATCAACTCCTGATGGGCCACAACGTGTGATAGGGCGAGTTTCTACACAGAAAAACGGTTCCAGTTTTCTTCCACCCAGACCTGGCAGCAGGACCTCCTGTCCCTGCCTGCTAGTCACTGAGGCCCTGTGTAAATTACAGCCTCCATCTGCGGCCAGTCAGTCACCACCACTGTCCCTTTCCACCAGGCCAGGCTGCTTTTATTTTATTTTGATTTATTTTATTCTATTTCTGCTCCCTCCTCTATGCTTCCTTCCCCTTACTCTGGCCTTTCAGCTCTCATGCTGGCTCCAGCCAAAGGCTGTGCTGTTTGGTTCTGCTCTGATAAGTGACAATTTCATTGCTACCTTGCGGTGTTCAGGTCTCCAGTTCCCATTTGTTCAGTTTTTTGTGTTGGGTGTTTTCTTTAACCTAGCTCATTTTGCTGCTGACAAGACTTTCTTCCCCTCCTTGGATACCTTCCACTTTAAGGTTTGGTACCATTCTGAGAATAGGACATTGCCCCCAAAACTGCCATCCAGATGATCTAGGCTCTGCAGTAGTTTCCAGATAGGAGATAAGGAATTGACAGTTGGAGAAATCAGAGCAGGTGGCTTTTTCCTTAAAAATATACTAAATCCAAAAAGAGATGAAATAGCCATATTTGTGGATGAACTAGCATGTTTTACTCTGAAAATTAAAAGTCTAATATGAAATACTGGCAGTGGATTCAGCAGAATATATGCTGTACAAACCCAAAAGCTGCATCTAGTCTCCCAACTGGCAACCCTCAATTCAACAGTGATGTGCACAGAGTCCATTGTCCAGCGATCTAAGCTCACTTCGGGACCAACCTGTGTTCACCCTCCACAGTCAGGAAGCACCGTCCCACTCTTGCATTTCTTTCTTTAGAGAAGGAACAGCAAAAGGGTATGGCAGCCTGTGGCATCTTCCACAAGTCACCAAAATTGTACTTGACAACATTTTTCAGAAAAACAGACATAACTGCCCAATTTTCATTTGTCTATTCAAATGTCCAAGCCATCTTCCTGATGAAAGGCTTATTGCAGCTGCATTTGAATTAAATTTTAAAGTAATGGGGGAGAAGAGGTACATCCATGAGTCATTCATTCATTTCCACATTTCAGTTCCTTTAAATGCTAAATAGACATAATGATTCTTAGTCTGTCCTATTTCCCTAGATTATTATCAGGTGTGCCTAAGAAATGAGTTGAACTATTCTGGGAAAGTACAGAATCTATGATTGAGGCATTCTGTGATAGTAGCTTTAAGGAGTTACTTTTCAATTTCCTTTAATGACTGTGGTCACCCACTACCTCTTTTCTCTACTCTCCAGGTCATCACTTAAGTAATTAGTTCCTCTGTGAAAAGGGAACATATTCTAGTCCCTGAATGAATTGAGAAACATCCAGCATAGCCCATCAGGCCCCAGGCGTAGCCGTATGGAGTTTTCCACAGCCTGCCCCTCCGCCACATACACACACACCCCGGGGAGGGGGGTAGTGGGGAGGTCAGTTGGTCCGTGGTTAATGCAGCCCTGGCTGATTCAGATGGAAAATGCACAAACTTTTTCAAATCAACTGTCAAAGGAACAACCCCATTTCATTCCACCCCAGAAGGTAATGCTGCTTTATCAGGCAAAAAAAAAAAAAAAAAAAAATGCAGCTCATCTCATTTATGACCAAATCTGAAGGCAAAGTTGAATGATCCAATCATTAGAAATGGGCAGGAATTTGACTACCAAAGCCAAAGTGGTTTGTCCTCACAATAAGGTTGGTAGATAGAAAGCTGTCAGGCATTGAAGAAGATGCTGGAAGGTGAAGATCTTATATACGGTTCAGAAATAATACAAACTTCAATATGATCTACACCCTGGAAAAATCTTGAATGAATATTTAGTAGATGAGTCAAAGCATAAAGGACTTATAGTAAATGGGAAGTGGCAGATTTCTTCCAGAGTCTGTGACCAAGATAAAGCCCTACCAGCAATCAAGCTTGGGGCCACAAAAGCTGGGCTGCTCATTCCCAATTTGATGACCTGCAATATCAGTTACCTAGCGATGCCATAACAAAGTACCACAAACTAGACAGCTTAAACAATTGACGTTTATTTTCTCACAGTTCTGGAGGCTAGAGGTTCAAGGTCAACATGTTGGCAGGGCTGGTTTTTTCCAGTGAGAGTCAGGAGAGAGAATCTGATCAATGTCTCTCACCCAACATCTGGTGGGTTTTGGCCATCTTTGGTGTAGCTTGGCTTGTAGAAGCATCACTCCGATCTCTGCCTTCATCTTCACACAGCGTTCTCCCTGTGTGGGCATCGGTGTGACCAACTTGCCCCTTTTTATAAGGACATCAGTCATATAGGATTAGAACTCATCCTAATGATCTCATCTTAACTAATCTTCCAAAGACAATATCCAAATAAGGTCACATTCTGAAGTACTGGGGTTAGGGCTTCAACATATGAATTTGAGGGCAAGGGGACATAATTCAACCCCTAATATCTATCTAGGGATCAATATTAAGGTCCAAGGAAGGAAGCAGTGATGCAAACTAAGAAAGAAATCTATTCACCAAATGGCCATTGAGGATGTTTATGGAGGCACAGTTGAAACTGAGACATATAAATGTGTAGCTAGGTGGTGTTTGTCTTACCCTAGCTTTGGTTTAAAATCAATGAGCTTATTTTATTCCAAATTTAGAATTCATCTTTACTTCATATGAAGATGAAAATACATTCAAAAGAATTTGCAAATCTCTTTCCACTTACTTCCATCATAGTCCTGCATAGGTCAACATCGTTGGGCATTTTAGACAAAAGATTCAAGACGGTCAACATGGCATCTAATACAAGCATCAGAAACAATACAGAAGAGCTTGCGTGAGCACTTTGTATAAGTTTTATATTTCCTTTCTTCATGCACATGAAATACAGGTCCACTTAGATTGCAAACATTATCAAAATATGATTTTGAATTCCAAATAAGCAGGAGGTGAAGCTTTATTTCTCCCACTCCCTTGAGCGTGGGCTGGACTTAGGGCCTCACCTCCAAAGACAAGGAAACATAGTAACTTTCTTACCAGTGCAGAAAGCCAGTAAGCATGATCTTACCCAAGTGATCAAGGGTGACATCTCTAGTGACACATGATTACATGAGGACATCAGGTAACCTCTGACACAATGTGATGTGAATGACATTTTGTCTCTGTGTTATTCAGCCTCAAAACCCCTAATCCCAGTCTAATCAGGAGAAAAACATCAGATAAACCCAGAATGAAGAATAGTCTATAAAACACCTGACCAATACCACCAAAACTGTCAAGATAATGAAAAACAAGTAAAGACAGAGAAAGTATCACAGACCAGAGGAGCCTGAAGAGATGTGTGAACTAAATGCAATGTGTTCTCCTGGTTGGGCTCCTGGAACAGACAAATGGCATTAGGAAGAAATGAGGAAAACTTAAATATAGGCTGGCATCTAGCTACTAGTAATGTACGAGTGATGGTTGCTTAGTTTTGACAAACGTCCCACAGTAACGTAAGACGATAACATGAGAGAAACCAAAGCCGCGTGAGGAATATGTGGAAATTGTCTGTTCTATCTTTGGAACTTTTCTGTAAACCCCAAATTTTTCCAAAGTAAAAAGTTTATTACAGAATATATATAGATAGATGTATCACTAGAAGAAGAACATCAAGCCTTATTTTATACAATATTTACTAAGTCCAAAGATAAACCCACGTTTAAAATTCTATGTATAATATACAGTCTGAAGTATACCACTTTAAATTTGAACAAAAAAAGTAACAAAATGCTGCCACTTGTTTAGTTTATTAAGACTTAAAAGTTTTCCTGTGTTCCAGAATGTTAAAGGGTCACAGGCCATGTCAGGCAGGATTATGCATGACACAGAACATACTGGAACTCCCTGCTCGTAAAAGTAAAGCTCTTATTCTTGAGATAATTCAAAAGATATCTCCTATCACAGAATATTACCCATCCTGAACCAAACAAAAAACACCCTACTGGGTTTTAAAATGCAGTTTTTCTGCCCCAGATCCTGAGAAAATCTCAATTTAACGACTTACCATTAAAGTTAGCTTTGGGATATGGGATGATGTTAGAGAGTTGGCCTGTGTTTTCCTTTGAATCTCAAGTACTCAATTTTCTCATAGTTATTCAAAATTTAAAGCTCTGGTTGTTTAGATTCAGTGGAACATTTTGTTTACATGTATACGAAAAACACTAAGTAAAAAGAATCTATTTCAAGGTTCATGGAATTTTCAAAAGAAATAAAGCAGGCATCCACTGTAAAGTGACTGCATGGTAAACTAACAAAGCATCCCACTCCGGACCAGGGGGTCGGGGGAGAATAGTCTTTATGTTGAAGAAGTATAGAAAAGAAAAAGTCCTTCTATGAAGAATCCACCGTGTTGCCTGTATCTTGCAACAAACTTTGAAAAACTTTTAAGCTCATTTCCATGGGCACCCCAGCTTTTCCTAACCCCACAGACCTATTGCTTATTGGAGACCTAGAAGTGGGTTTCTTCATCTAAGTCATCATCTACACAGATAACAAAGTAGAAAGAAAACCCTCTTCCACACTTTCCTCAACATTAATTAACTTAGGTACCTGTATAAGACATTTCTGACCCAGACCGTGAACAATGCCAGTAATGGCTTTGGTTGTTCTACCTTCTTACCAGTTAGTGCCACTCACACACTTCAAATTCCCTGGAGTATCTTCCATGTTCCTTCCTCTCAAATGCCATTTGGTAAGCAAATATCTGACAGCAAGATCCTGCTCCATAGCCACTCACCGAGAGGTCATCTCCAGCGATGTATCAACACATGCTGCTAAACGTTGACCCGTGTTGCCAGGGCCTGCAAACTTCCCAGGGCCCAGTTATTGGTCTTCTATCTCTTCCCTCCAACAGGCCAGCAAACAATTCTTTGTCCACCCCCTAACATGTCTGAGACTCTGCCAACATATAAGTGCTACGTGGTCAAGGAAAAACTGTATAGTTCCTATTTTCAAAGAACTGTGTTTCTATGAAAACGCAAATTCCCTAAGAAACATGGTGAGCAGAATAATAATGCTTCCTCCCTCCAAAAGATGTCCATGTCCTAATCCTTAAAAATTATGAATATTCTAGGTTAAAAAGCAAGGGAGAATTACCATTGTAAGTGACATTAAGGTTGCTAATTAGCCTATTTTAAGATAAGGAGAATATCCTGAAATATCCAGTTGAGCCCAATGTGATCACAAGGGTTTTTAAATGAGGAAGAGGGAAGCCAAAAGGTCAGAACCAGAGCAATGCTGTTTGAGAAAGACTCGCCTGGCCATTGCTAGCCTTGAAGATGGAGGAAGAGGCCAGGAGCCAAGGGATGCAGGAAAAGGCAAGAAACTGGATTCTCCCATAGAACTTCCAAAAAGGGAGGTAACCCTGCCACCACTTTGATTTTAGCCCAATGAGAACCAGTCCAGACTCTGACCTCCAGAACAATGTGATTGTGCATTTGTATTATTTTAAGCTATTTAATTCATGGTAATTTGTTACAGAAGCAATAGGCAACTGGCGCAGATACTAATTGTAATGATTTTTAAAGTTCTGTTCTAGTCACTAAAATATTTCTCTTTCCTCTGGAATCATCATTGTATTATCATATTGATGTTTTTTCTTTCATGTTGGTAATTTTCCTTAAATGTCTTGGATCCTTTGTTTGCCTGTTCATATTTAGGAATATAGCCTGGCAATATGAGACTTTGTGTGATTCTTTTTCCCCACCAGTCCTCTCTTCTGATTAGCAGTACTGAATCCTAGTTCTGTGCACGTGGCCAACAAGTAGCAATGACAACACCCTCTTTAGCATGCAAACGTGCCTACCCACCTACTTTGAGATAGAGTATCTGCAAAACTGGTCACCAACAATCTTCACCATCCATGTATATGCGCGACATATTAGTCAGGGTTCTCCAGAAAAAGAGAACCAATAGGATGTATATAATTTATTGTTTATTATAAGGAACTGGCTCACATAATTACAGAGGCTGGCAAGTTTCCAGATCTTCAGTTGGCAAGCTAGAGACCAGGAGCACCAAGGTATAGTTCTAGTCCAAGGCCAAAGGCTTGAGACCCAAGAACTCACATTTCATTCCAAGTCCAGAGGCTGGAAAACACTCATGACCCAGCTCAAGTGACCAGGCAGGAGTTTCCTCGTCCTTAGTCTTTTGTTCTATCCATGCCTTGAAGTGAGTGGATGAGGTCCATGCACATTAGAGAGGGCAACTCATTTTACTCAGTCTACTCATTCAAATGTTAATCTCATCCAGAAACACACTCCATAGCATGTTTAGCCAGAGCACCCTGTGACCCAGTCAAGTTGACACATAAGAGTAACAATCACACATGCCAGCCCTCCCATCAAATGGTAAAGCCTGTTTCCCCTCCCTATTATAATGATACTGTTGTATCATTATAATCTGGCCTCGCCTGTGACTTGCTTTCACAAATGGAATAGAGTTGAAGCGATGCTGTGTGACTTCAGGGACCTTGCATGTCCTGTGTTTTGCACTCTGGAATCCAACTACTATGTGAAGAATCTTGGACTGGGCTACAGAATGATGAGAGAAAACGTGGAGAAAGAGTGGCCCAGCAAGCCCACAGAAGTCGCAGACACTCCAGCTGAGGAACCAAATGTGGGAGCTGACCAGCAAATGAATGAAATGAGGCTGACTGCTGAGCCTTGACAGGAAATTAGAGTCAGAGAAAGTCCTGGTGGCACTTAAGTCCCTGGCTGCAGCCATCTAGATGCACTTTCTCTTTCTGCCGTTACACAAGTTATCATAATTTGCTTCTAATAAATTCCCCCTTTATTTCTAAGCTAATTAGTGTCACTTCAGAACAAATAGACTCTGGATAATATTTGCTTCAGGGGTCATTAAAAAGAGGTTTATAAATTTTCACCCACTAATTTCCCTTGTAGAATTCTCTCCTAAGAAAATAGTGAAAATCCTGGAAATAAAATCTATGTTCATAAAAATACAGACATTACAACATTTGTCACATTTGTAACAATAAAAAATAGACACAGCGTAGAGAGTCAGATATGTAAATTGTTAAATAAATGATATCATCTTCCTAACCAGTATCTTTAAGAATATCATGTGTCCATTGGGTATGATACATATTTACTTTGTTTATAGATATTTTATAGATATTTTTGCTATTATAAGCATAAGAAACATTTATAACATTAGGTTTTAAAAAGTCAGGGTAAATTATAAGTACAACATGATTACAATTGCTCCAAAAAATATGCATTGGAAAAAAGTCTAGAAGGAAATAAACCAAAATTACAGTGTGAATAATATATGCTAAAGCTTCTGGCCTCATTTCACATTTTTACAGCAAGTAATCATTGGAAAATTGTTAGAAAATTAGTAGTTATCAATTACATAAGTGAAGAATATGGCCCTTTCTGTCATTCTACACTAACAAGTATAGGAAGTAGAGGGGATATTTTGGCCATATAGTGTTATAAATACTATATTCTAATTTCTTGAATTCTTAACCATCATTTAAGGATGCAAATTATAGGCAGTTCACTGCTCTTTGGTATTGGGTTAACGTATTTATGCTTTAGAGAACCAAAATGCAAATTGAGATCGCCACTGGACAAGGTTCACGTTATCCATGCTGTTATTGTATCTGAATCATGCAGTTTACCACCTAAGGTGGCCAGTTTTTCGATGTCCCATAATCATTCCATTGGGGTAATTACATGTTCTCCAGTTTCATTTTTAAATGGCTATTCAGTGGAAAATGGAAGCAGAAATTCAACAATTTAAGCCAGTTTTCTTTTGCCCTGTGCCTGGGCACTGAATAAAATCTTCTCTTTGCCCACCAATTACTGATAACTTCCAATTATTAAAAATCTCTTCAGAATTATTTATAATAATATTAGTGCAGTATGCTCATCATTGGATTAAGAAAGAAGAAAAAAAATGAATTCCCACCCAGTAATTAATACTTGTGACTCATTCTCTCAGAATAGACTCACAAAGGAAAACGCTAGACAACGTTTAAGGAGACTCAAATTGGTGCTCCAGTATTATTAAGGTAGTTATTACCAGTTAATTGAATATCAATTAATGATACAAAGGAACATTTACTGAGGCTTTTCAGGGTGCAAAGATTAAATTCAGCAGGTAGCTAGCTATTCAGGTAGCACTTTTATTTATTTACTTACTTTTTACTTTTACTTCAATGTCTAACTATTCTACATGTGACCTGGTTACTCAAATCAGTTAATATTTATCTATTTAGTGCATAGTATGTGTCATGTACATGCTAGAGAGCTAGAGAGGAAAATACTAGAAGTTTCCTGCCCAGATGGAGCTGGTTTTCCACCATCCTCTGATTTCCCCATTTGCATTCAGGATTCCCACATAGTTCAAAACTCACACACTCACTGCTTTGCGATGGAGCCCGTGGCACCTTTTATGGGCCCTGGACAGATCAGAAACATGCCTGTAGACCTAGCAACTGAGGAACACCTTTGATTTCTTTGGGAAGCTTTCTCTTTTTAAAGGACTGGAATAAAAAACAACTTCAACCTTGGTCTACACGATATTCACCTGGAGCCAGGCTGCCCACATCAAGCAGAGCAGAAGACAGCTGCCAAGGTAATAGCAGCAGCTCTTTCCTTCTGTTCTGTGTCAGGTAAACGTTACGTTAGATCATCAAGAAAATCCTGAATCCTTTTCTAAAATAATAATCTTTCTCTCTCCTAAAGAAATCCTTTGTGCCTAATCAATTTCTCGTCTATGTCAACCAGGTTGGGGATATTGAATTGGAGTTAGGATGTTGAAAGATTTAAAGTTGGGAGCAAAATAGGGAGGGAAGAAAGGCCAGGTATAACTAATAGCCAATTATAGAAAAAAATGCATAGTGAGATATCTAACTTTGTATTTATCAAGTGCAAGGGAAAGGTTTTAATTCAGAGATCAAACATGTCCTGCAAGCTGTGTTGTCTTACTTTGCCTACAAAGACAATGGAAATTTGTGATGATGGTAGGCATCACTGCCACCACAAGTAAAGAGCACACCCCAGAATCACGCCAGGGTTATTGAGCCCAGACATGGAGACACAGAGTCCCAGTGATGAAATTTGTACTCCTGGATCCAGCCTTGACTGAAGCTATTGCACCCCCTTGAAGTTGCCCTTTACATCAGAAAATAACATGCCTCCCTTGGCTTAAGCCAGCTTAAGTTGGTTTTTTATAATCTACAACCAAAGAGGTCTGACAAACAGACTCTTACAATGCTTATCCAAAGACAATCAAAACAATAAAAAAAAATAAACTGCAAATAGAAAATCACCAACAGGAACCAAAAAGTAAGGCAATATCCTTTTAAGCCATATTTTATTTAAGTGATAGCCAAAGAAAGAAACAGAAGCTTTTATCTCAATACCGAAGATTGAAGAAGGTATACTAAAAGGATAAGGGTGAATTCAAAATGAGTTTAAACATGAAATTAAAGCAAAACAACTTTGGAATGATAGCTATAGAAAAAAATGCAATGTTATAGCATCACAGTGTAACAATAATTACACAACCATCAAAAATCAGTAGATGAAAGAGAAGTGAAAGTATAAATGAGAATCATTAATACTGCCAAATATTTAGAAATATTGTTTTAAAAATGATTTGAATTTATTAAAGTTATTCCAAATCATTTTTTCTTAACTTTAGAGATACCTTTACAGAAAAAAATCTGAAGTTCAGCAATTCCTTCACTTTCTTTTCTTTCCAAATATTTTAAGTAAAAGTTTAATCAACACTTTATTTGAAAAGTCATATAGAACATAATACTATTTTCTACAACTAAATATGTGTTTGCCTTGGTATTTATGACAAAAAGATGTCAAAATGATAGTCATGAGATGTTTGTAATTACTTATCCAGAGTAGTCAGATTTGGAGTTAGTTTTTCCATTCTTCTACGTACTTATGACTTACATAAATGTATTAGAGTGAGCTTATGCAATTTTTATCCTTAAGGAATTATATATTGTTATTACCTGTTGATTTCTGATTTCCATTTTATTTCTCTTGGTGACAAATATAACTGAGAAAAAGTGCAGTCACCCTGCTCAGATAGAGCCAGGGTAGCCTGTCCCTTATTCACATTTCTATTGTCCTTTGCAATATTCCAGGGGCATATTTGTTTTATCTCCATGAAGAAGGAGGCAAGGTCATATGCTGAAGGGGAGGATGCAGATGGTTTGGGAGCAAGAAGAAGGTTTGAGAAAGAATACCTACTGGAGAAACACAATAGGATCACTAGGCAAGGCCAAATGGAAGTTTAAAATAACTTGAACATAAAATACTACTCAGCCCAATTGTGTGATTTTCTCCACCAACTTTCAGCTACCAGGGTACTAGCTCAGACAAAATATCAAGAGATACATGCCAAATCTAGGGTAGGAAAAATTCTTTATCCACATGTGAGTGCAGCCAAAAAATAATAGTGTGAATTATACTCATTTACATTTTTCTCCATCTGATTCTTCAAACCCACCTTGCCCACCAGGCCTTTTTCTACTGAGCAACTAACAAATTGCACAGCTTGGTGTGTGAGCTTTTGATACAGCTCTTGGACCCACAGTGCATGCTAATAACCTGCTCTTATTCCTGTCTGCCCCCTGTATAGCTGCTCAGTGGGCAAAAATCTCCAGGACTTCAAAGGAGATCTGCAACATGGAACAGACCTTCAGGGGCTTTATCTGCACATTACAGATGAATATTGATGATAATGACCTCCAAAACACCACTACACCTTCCAAGCCAAAACTGGCTTTTAAATCAAGGTGATATTTATGATGGAAAACATATCACACTTATGAAATAGCAGGTTCCAGTACGCCTTTTAAGATATCCAAATGTTGGTTGGTTGGTTGGTTGGTTGGTTGGGTTCAAAGTTATAAAGAAAAAAACAATAAGCCACATAAAGATAGCAAAAAAGCAGCGACCCTCCCCACCAAATGCAGAGACTTGCTAAGATGACCACCTCATCCCAGTTTGACTAGAACTGTCCTGATTTTAGCAATAAAAGTCCCAGGTCCTGGGAAACCCGTCAGTCCCAGGCAAACTGAGATGGTTCATCATCCTAATGTACCTATGAACCTTCTCAGAAGTAGTCCAGGAGCAAAGCTGCATGGAGAAAATTCTTGCAGCTGATCTTGTTGTAATTTCTCCTAATTCTCCACACAACCGGAGCCATAGCTCTTTCCTGACACATCTGGTCCCTTATGCAAAGCTGACAGTTTCCTAGAAAGAAATGATCTCTTAGCTTATTACTGTTTTCATTTTGGAGTGAATCAAATCCATCAAAAAAGATTTATTGGATGCTTATTATTTGCAAAGTACAAGTGACAAATGTGTCTGGGGACATGGAAATATAAAAAACTATTCCCGTCCTTAAGAAACTTAATTAAATGCGAATATAACAAAAATCCACAGGGTGAAAAAAGGTTAAATAACAATAAAAACTAACTTACAGGACAAGCATTTAAAAAAAAAAATCACAAATCAGAATATGATTAATTGCAACTATGGCCCTGGAAAAAGAGCAGCTTTTAGACTCCGAAAATTTTTTTTTTTGCTTTACTTTAACAAAACAAAGGTAGCGTGTTTAATGATCTGCTACCGCTGGCTGAGCAAAGTAGAGGCGAGGACTGGGTGTCACTTCAGACAAGTTTTTAAGCTTAAAATCTGTGGACAGAGGCTTTCAAGCGAGACACATCTGAGTCCCAATGCCATTGCTGCCATTCACTAAGGCAAAGCAGAGAGTAATTTGTCACCCAGCAAGCTGGTGAAAATTCTCCAAACTTTTCAAAGGTTGAATGATCATCTGATAACAACAGTGTCACATCAGACATGGAGAAAGGCTCAAGTGAGGGAGGAAACAGGAAAAAGCATGTAGATGTTTCTAAGTGGAAACTGACCTTGAGCCAGGGGGGCATCCTCTGCCGTCTCCCAAGGGGCCTTGCAGAGTGATGTTAGCCAGTCGTGGATACACAAGGAATAGTCATTGACTGAACAAAGAAAACTGGGTTTGTTTTTTTCTGTCTACTTGACTTGAGAGCTATTGTCCTTCATGGACAAATTCACAGTAACCAAGTATGTAAGATGATGCATGTGCTTTGACCTATGTCAAGGTCCAGTTGACTCGCTAAACAGAGAAATGCCACGCATACTTGTACGAGAAAGAAAGAATTACCTTCAGTAAGTGGCCTAGTGAATTTGGAATCAGAACACAGGGAATAAGATTAACTGGAAACGTTGCATTATTGGGCTACAATCTCTGAAATAAACACTGGCATGAGTTGGGGTCCTTAACCCTTAAAGTTTTTTTAGCTAAACTCACTTTTTCCAGGAGTTTGAGACCAGCCTGAGCAAGAGTGACACCCTGTGTCTACTAAAAAATAGAAAAAAATAGCTGGGCATGGTGGCGCATGCCTGTAGTCCCAGCTACTTGGCAGGCTAAGGCAGAAGGATCCCTTGAGCCCAGGAGTTTGGGGTTGCTGTGAGCTAGGCTGATGCCACGGCACTCTAGCCGGGGCAACAAAATGAGACTCTGTTTCAAAAAAAAAAAAAATTAATTGATTAAAAATAAATAAACTCAGGCCGGGCGCGGTGGCTCACACCTATAATCCTTGCTCTCTGGGAGGCCGAGGTGGGCGGATCGTTTGAGCTCAGGAGTTCGAGACCAGCCTGAGCAAGAGTGAGACCCCATCTCTACTATAAATAGAAAGAAATTAATTGGCCAACTAATATATGTAGAAAAAATTAGCCGGGCATGGTGGCACATGCCTGTAGTCCCAGCTACTTGGGAGGCTGAGGCAGCAGGATTGCTTGAGCCCAGGAGTTTGAGGTTGCTGTGAGCTAGGCTGACACCACGGCACTCACTCTAGCCTGGGCAATAAAGTGAGACTCTGTCTCAAAAAATAAATAAATAAATAAATAAACTCGCCTTTCCTAGATAGTGCTAGATAAGTAATACCATGTTTTCCTGTCACTCCTTTTTATCCAAGCTTCCACGTGGGCTCAGCCACTGTTTGTAACGACAGTAGTAACACAGCTAATGGAAAAACGTTTTCTCTGGGCTAGAGGGTTCTAAAAGCCATTTTGTCTTTTTTAAGAGTCCTTCAAATAATATTCTAATCTCAAATGAGATGATTTCAAAGTTTAACTCTCAGTGAGAAATCTTTTCTCCAAGTTCCAAGGGAACCCCCAAGTGTAACAGTAATAATAACTGGCAACTCAGCACCTACAGCAGCCTGAAATTTTGGGCCAGTCTCCATTCTTGGAAGAGCTACAAAGCCATAATGCAGGAATCAAAACACAGAGACCCTGTAATATATACCTTCTACCAGCTCTTAGAACATCTGATCAATAAATTGCTCTATTTGGCAGCGAACGTGGAAAATGGATGAGAAACGTGGTCTTCAAGCGTGTAATGTATATATGGTCAAAGCGTCATGACTCATGTGGCCACATAACCGAATGATATATTTTTTGAGCTTTCTTTACAACGGGATAAATAGCAATGGGGTAGAAACATATTTTTCTCCCCAATTTAATTATAACCTCTATTATTACTTTTCTCATATGCACATAAGCGGCAAATGTAAAGTGGAAATTGTAATAAAATGTTCATATGTGTCTTTTTTTTGTCTACAAAATTATATAGAAATGTGTCTTGCCCTTTTGTTGAGACCACTGACAAGTCTGGGGGCAATTACACAGAGTGTTGTTGAGTTAGCCACACAATCGCCTAATGGCAGCTTGGCCCAGAGCCAAGCTTTAAGCCAAACCTCAGGGCATTTAAATTTAAAAGTCAGCTACATTAGAGGTAGTGATTCAGTTTGGAGAAGATATCACTTTCCGTGATTTATTGCAGCCAGTGCTTTTGGTACATTTAAAAGATGATCTGGTCTAGTTGCATTTTCAAGGCAGCACTACTGCCTGAAATGAGAAACGTCTGAGCTGGGAGTTATCAGCGTGGAGGAGCTTGACGAGAGCTTGAGTTATGCAGAGAGCATAATTCTTCTTAGAAACAGATCTTCGAACACTGAGGAATCTGCAAAAATTAATTATACTTTCAACCCCCAATATCTAACTTGAGACTATTTGGTAGAGATGAGTCTGTTATTGCCAAGCTATTTTTAAATGACTAAAGACATTAGTTTCCCATGTACAAAGGAATCATTTAGTATCAAGAATAAACATATGATTTAAAATGTGAGTCTTGCTGGTGCCTGTAATCAATAAGTAAGTGGTACTTTCAAAGAGGACCATGAATCTCTCTTCTCTGCAGCCCAAGAGAATCTGCACCAGGACTTACGACCTTATGTTTTCTCACTGGTTTTCCCCAGTGTGGGTCTTTATATCTCCTACCTCAAGTGCAGATATGCCAGTGAGTCAGCAAATCTTTTCAGAATATTTATGCTTTTTAATACTCAATTCAGCTTTAGGAGGAAAAAATAGGAGCTACAGTTCTATTTAGAACAGAGCAGTTTTAAAAAATGTTATTTTTGTCAAAATAAATCTATCTATACATATATCTTGTTCGGGGGAAAAAAAACAAACACCACCATGAACTTCAAGTCCATTCCCCACTAGTGTCTTCATTTTTATGTTTTATTGCATTCCACAGTGGTTTTGCAACCAGCTACATCAAGAATTTCCAAGAAGAATGTAAATAAAGCCTTTGCAGCAACTCCCACTAGAGCAGAGGAATATGACTGGGAGGGAAAGATCTCTACTGAGCTGTCTGAAGACAGACAGTTGTGCTACATACCACATCTGCTATGCATGCCAGGAAATGAAATCTGTCTGCCAGGAAGGAACTGGGCAGAGACTCTTCTACCTTTAGGAAAACACCACCTCCATTCTCGTAATAACGTGTGAATAGTATCATTATCACCCACTGACTATATATAATGGGACAACATTGTGCGATATTATCCAGATATTTTTTTCTGGGATCTGTGGTCCCATACCCCTTTTCCCAACTCAGACCACTTCCACTGCCTCAAGAAAGGAATAACTCAAAGGGCAAGAGGATCAACTTCACTTATTTATTCACCCATTATTTTGATAAATATTTATTGAACACCATTTATGTGCAAGACACTGTCCTAAGTGCTGAAAATAAAGCAGTGAACAGATGATACCTAGTCTTTACCTCTATAGACCTTTATATCCTAATGGGGAGAGAAGTCAATGAATAGACAAAGTAAAAATTGAAAATGAAAAAGAAAGTATCAGCTGATGAAAATGCCCTGGAGAACAATCAAAGCAGACCACGGGAGAAAGTAGGATGGGGTACAGAAGGCGGGCCATTATCCTCAGCTTCTGAGTTTCAAAAGCCTGGGTGAGTACAGGCCTAAAAACACTGGGAAGAAGTGCTCATATCAGGCAGGGGTGATTTTCTCTGCCCCAAAGGTAAGATGAAGTTTGCTCAGGTGAGAAGAAAGAGGGGAGAGACAGACTCGGAGGAGAAAGGAGGATTCAAAGCTGGCAGGTGTCCTGCCCTCTCTCCTTCCTACTGATGGGCTTGCAACCTAGACCCTCTCCCTAGAGGGGCCCAGCTGGGTCCTGGGGGAGCAGCTGGCGTCTATCTGACTGCCCCCCTCCCCACCTCCACCCCACCCTCAGCACCGTGTGGAAGGAGCAGAATAAGACGGTTATGAAGACAGGAGGTCATCTAGGTGGCCCTTCCAGAGGCAGAGGCGTGTTTCTCTGGGGCCGTGCCTGGCAGGCATTCAGACTGAGAGTCAGAAGACCCAAAAGAAGTTCCATCTGCATGAACTAATGAGTGAGCAGGCAGGAATGAGCGTCCTCAGCAGAAGGTGCTGTGGATTGAAGCCACAGATGACAGCCAAACCCCCTCCCTCCCCTGCCGGGCAGAGTCCCTGCATCAGGCTCCTTGGAAATGAGGCTGGATCCCATTAAAAATGTGGAGAGTGGGTAGGGGGCTAAATTAACTTAGATAAAGAGGGGGGTTTGCCTGGAAAAATGAGGAAATGTAATAGGAATTAAATTCCATGATAGAAAAATAAGTTAAGTTACATTCTTTGTTCTCGGGAACCGGTGGCTTTTGATTTTCACCCACGTAGTCTTATATTGAGTGAATGAGAGAAAGACAGAAAAGAGAGAGAGAAGAATGGTCAAATTTATTTCTACGTCTAGAGAATACAAAAGAAGTGAGAAATGAGAAGAGGCAGAGAGGAGACTTTACTCTCGGGAGTCTGCCCCAGGCTGCAGCAGAGTGTCTCTGCTTCCCTGCAACATGGCGTTATAGAATTACAGCTCCCATAGTAGGAGCTGGGAGTTGGGGTTAGTGCACATTTTGCAGCTGTAAGCCCAGAGACACCCACTGCTAAATTAAATCAAACTCAACCTGCTGCTCACCCAACATGTCTACTGTCCAAGGTGACAAGATTCATCAGTCTTCTCAGAGTGGATTATGATGATCAGAAAGAATAGGATTTGCATTATATAGTGATTAAGTCCATAATCTGCCCATTATCATAACAAAGACTGAAGTCAAACGTAGGAGACAGAAGGTAAACAAATAATAACAGTGTGTAAAACAGCAGATCTAACACAGTCGATCTAAAATGAACATTAGATGTTTGTGCTCAACCAGAAATAACACCAGTGCAAATTGTCTTAATTTAAAAAAAAGTCCTTTTTTTTTTTTTTTTAAACAGATAAAGATTGTTCATCCAAGATCCGGGAAAAGGTTTTTTGTTTATGAGCCCAGAGTGATGCAGAAGCTACACTTTCAACTAATTTGTTTCTAGTCCTAACATTCTATTATAAATCCTTGGCATAGAGAAGAGTTTGGAAGAAAGAGATAAATGGGGTAAAGAACAGAGGATGAGAGTGTTGCTCGGTCATATTTAAGAGGCTGAAAGATAGTAGCAAATGTCTGGGGCACAGTCTGTTAGACATTTCAAATATTAGACAATTAAATATCAGAGCAATTTGATCCCTACTATCGTCCATTGTCAAAGTCCATGGATAAGCTCTTTTTGTAAAAATCAGAAGTGCACCAGCAACTCTCAGAGACACAAGGTGTGAGCTTGGGGCCTGCCTGTGGGACTGTCACCCCCTCTTGCTGCTTAGGAATGTAGATTCCCATGTAGTGCCTCCCAAGGCAGGTTCTCACATTTGAGCAGATCGGTGCAGAGCCCTGAGGACCAGAGAAGGCTTGGAGTTCAGTGAAGAGTCTACACCAGACACAGACTAAGCTCTGTAAGTTTTCTTCTTTTCACTGTAACAGAAAGAACAAGGGGAAACAGAGAAGTTCACTAAATCCTGAGAGAAACAACTTCTAAATAGTTAGGGATCAGCAGTTTGGAGAAAGAACTGCACATCAGCGGGATTCTTTCCCATTAACAAAATCAAATGGATACTAGTTGTCAAAGGGTAAGCCCAATATTTGACTCCCAAAACAACAGCCGTAGACAGCAAGCGATCCGACATGCACAACCGATACAGTCTGTTGGTAGACCTTGGTTAAAGATGCTAAACTCCCATTCTAAAAGAAGCAGTTCCGTGGGCATGGGCAATATACATAACCTTAACAGTTATACCCCCATAATATGCAAAAATAAAAATTTTTTTTTAAAAACTCTAAAAAAAATAAATAAATAAAAAATAAAAGAAGCAGTTCCAAGTCTTAGCACACTGCATGCTGACTACTCAACTCCTGCTTTCTTTACCCTCAAAAAAAAAAAATCTTTCTTCCTTCAGCAAGAAAATTGAGATGATTTGCCTTGTATCAGCTAAACAATACTCAGCCATCTCCCCCATCACCCAAGTTCCCCCACCCTGATAGAACTGAAGATTTATGAGAATAATTTCAAACATATGAATAAACTAAAAACAGAGAACTAATTGGAAGGAAAATTATGTCTATGCTATAGCACCCAACAGCAATTCTAAAAGTTGTTAGCGAGTAGTTTAGACCTTCAAACTTTTGACTACATAACACATTTTTAAGTCGATATCTAAAATTTTTTATTGTTAGGTTTACATGACTGCAAAGGATACAATTTCTGGCATATATCATATATTTAAATTGTGATATTTTAAAATAAGAGTGTTAATTTAAATATTGAAGCAATTTGAACCCTACCATCTTCCACTTTTAAAATATATAAACAAGCTTTTCTTTATATAAATTTGATAAATTTTACATTATTTCTTCTCTTCTTGAAATTATATTTTTATTTAATTTTCCACACAATTTACCATAAGGTGATTTATTTTTATATTTGAATGTTTTCTCTTGACCACCTCATCATAAGTGATAAAACATAGGTAGATAATTTTGAGTTTTTCTAGTGTTTAAGTCATTGTGCTCATATGATTCTAAGTGTTAAAATTTGGAGGGGGCAAAAGTTCTAGGAATCAATAATATTATTATTATTTCACAATTGATCGACATAACATAAACACATAATACATTTTGGTAATTTATAAGCAATAAAAGGTAAAAAATTTTGGAAATGCATCACTTAATGAGATGGAGAGGCAAAGCTTTGGTGCCTGGACTATAAAAAATGTCTCTGACACCAATATAGTATTTTGAGCTGTTCCTTTGTTTGGCCTTCCTAAAGTTTATTCATCATGAATAAAGCCACATAATAAGAACTGACCTATGAGAGGTGTTCAGTTCTTTATAAAGCAGCAAAAATGAGATTGCAGGGAGTGTGAAAGGAGAATGGCCGTGCACTTTCATGAACATTTTCTGAGGCAGATCATTTTCCAAGAAAGAGCCTATATGGAAATTGAGTATCTAGAACCTAAATCCAGGCTTCCGCCCAAGCTTTGGGAAGTCTGCACCTGCTGCCCGAGGTGTGCACACCCCGATTTGAATATCACTGGGTGAGATCATTGCCTGTCTGTGCACAACTGACCCTCTTTCACCTATTTTCTTTGTATCGCCTTCCCCAGGCACGACTGAAACAGGAAATAACCTCCAGCTAAAACACAAAGGTTTTCTTCTCCCTGGTAGAAACGGAGTAAATTACACTGGTCAGGCAGTATAACACTTGGCATGACATTTTCCCCATATTCATCCTGGGGCTTGAGGCCTTCGGAGTAGCAATGTTTAAAAGGTCACATCTTTGGTTTTCCCGTGGGCAAGCTGGTCGCAGTGGTGCTGGGGGCTTAACTGCATGAAAGTACAAAGTGCTCTGATGTCAGAGGTCACCTACCAGATGTGGGGCACCACGCTTTGGGGCAAGCAAAGCAGGCCAGCGGGATCATCATTGAAGTCACTGTCACATTGTTTATAATTACAGGGAACAACCGCAGAGATGTGACTGCCCATGATGAGCACTAGAAGGATATGTAGCAGCAAGAATTGAAAAGACCACGGTGGGTAAATGTCCCAAATGCTCTCCTTCCCCTGCTGGAATCTAGAACAGAGGTCAGAAACATATGCTCAGCCGCTGCTTTTCAATGTAGAAGACCCATGCGAAGGGTCATAATCTGGGGCGATTTGCCTCAATTAGTCAAAATCTGCAGGTAGATTATGCTGTCTTATGTGTTTCACAGTGATATTATGAGTTACTGGGAATTAAAACTTCGAGTTCTTTTCAAACATCTGTTCAAGAACCGTTTGGGAACCTTCTTAAAATCTAGGTTACTAGGCCCAACCCAAGACCAACTGACACATAATTGGAGATGAGGGGGACAGGAATTCAAGAATCAGCACTTTTAACAAGCAATCCAGGCTTAGGAAATCAACGACTTAGGAAATCAGGCTTCAAAAAGAAAATGTAAACCTCTAAGATTTCTAGGTCAGGAGTCACAAATATTTTTATTTTATAGTTATACTTCTTTTTATATTATACACATTCATCATGCTAATATTATATAATATCAAAAAATAGAAAAGTTTAAACAATGAGACTTTTAAAAAAATAAGTGTAAATCCTAATATTGTCTTCTCACAGCCAAACAGATCATCTGGGTGTCCCCACACTCAACCCAGACACCCCACGTGAGAGACCCCCAGCTTTGAGGCAAACAGAGAATGTGGAAGTGGAATGATGCCTGCAAAAGAAGGCAACGTCATGAGGAAAAGGTGGCCACTGGAAGAGGAAAATCTTTAAATGGAGGTTATTGTTCATATTTCCTCTCCAACAGCTTCTCTCTGGCTACGAGTTATTTCAGTCATTTTCACAGTTTCCTCAGATATCTAGATAGCCTTTCAACTCACTACAAAAATTAAATTACCACTAAAAATCGACTAGAAGCATAGAAGAGCCATCCTTTCAGAAATTGATGAGAAAGCAGATTTCTTATCTAAAAGAGAAATACTGGGTTGAGATCCTGTCCTTATAAGTCAAGCTAACACTTTTTAAGATATTAAATGATTTGGGTTTTTTTTTCAGCGTTTTTTCTGTTCTTTTCCAAAATCACCCAGCACCTTCCCCCATCCCACCCCATTTCATGCACGGTCCTGTTTGTATGAGCTCAGAAGCTCAGAGTCTTTGGTTTCTTAAAGCCCTGCTTCCAGACTGAAGCAAAGGCCATTAAGAATTTTAATTTTTTTTTTTTTTTTTGAGACAGAGTCTCACTTTGTTGCCCAGGCTAGAGTGAGTGCCGTGGCGTCAGCCTGGCTCACAGCAACTCCTGGGCTCAAGCGATCCTTATGCCTCAGCCTCCCAAATAGCTGGGACTACAGGCATGCGCCACCATGCCCGGCTAATTTTTTTTCTATATATATTAGTTGGCCAAGTAATTTCTTTCTATTTATAGTAGAGACAGGGTCTCGCTCTTGCTCAGGCTGGTCTCGAACTCCTGAGCTCGAACGATCCACCCGCCTCGGCCTCCCAGAGAGCTAGGATTACAGGCGTGAACCACCGTGCCCGGCCTGGCCATTAAGAATTTACACTGAGGGCCATGCAAAATGAGAGAGAAGGAACTCTCTGGCAGAAATATCCCTGAAGAAGTGGTCTCTCCCCAAAGACCAGAAAGCAATTCTTCTAGGTTAGGGAAACAGGGAGATATAAAGGGAAAAAAGAGTTTTAGGTGTCCGTTGTGAAAGGACTGGGCTCAGACAGACCATGTGGCACAAAGGTGAGGTTCAGGAGACTTTGCTTGAGATCCCTGTAACCTTGGGAGAGCTGAGGAACCCACCTTCTGCAGCCCCTGCCACTGTCATGCCCATCAGCCCCACCTGTGTCCACAGACGGTGCTGCTGTCCTGGCCACCCTCGTCCCACAAGGATGTCCCTTCCTCAGAAGCCAGTCTGTGCTGACCAGCCAGCGGGCAGGATGGCCCCCCCCCCCCCCCCCCCGCTGCAAGACTTTGCTCACACCATGTCTTGAGCTGTTGCACTCAAGAAAATGGAGACGAATTCTCGAGATCAGCATGTGGGTGAGGAGACCCCTGGAAGCGAGACAGAGGCTGGCTACACGGCGGGGTTTGGCCCCCCTACACGCTCACATGCAGTCTGCATTTCTTCGTTTATGTAGTGGGCATGGAATCACCAGTCAATTTGAAATGCATGAATATATCAGTTAGTGCTTCGAATCATTCTCCCTTTTCCCAGGATGTTCTCACCAGCCCCCTACGCTCCACCAAAAATGCAGGGGACAGAATGAAATCTTGTGGAGTAATCTAACACTCTTTGAAATCATAGCATACAAATTATGTCCTATGTCTCTGTTGTCCAGGAAGCTGAGACCACCAGTACAGTTTGGCGATACGCAGGCAAGAAAGCTAGGAATTATCCATACTTTCCTCACACTCAAGCCTATGAATTCAACCTCCAGTACAGTGGTTCAATAAAAAAATGTGGATTTGGCCTTTGTCCCTGGTCTTGGCACAGAGCTCCTAAAACGCTTGGAATTCCTTGAGTGATAGGAGCACCTTCTCTCATTCATACCTGAATTGACAGGTCCCTCTGTCAATCATACCTGCATTTATGTTAATAAAGTGACTCTTGGCAGGGCCCTTTCAGGATGGGGGCTGGTCTGGTTGCCAGAGAAACCAGAAATGTTATTAGAAGGTTGGAATTTTCACCACCTCCAGGGATGGGAGACGGATTAGAAACAGCCCTCAATCCTCAGTGGCCACTGATCTAACCTGCCATGCCTGCGTACTGAAGCTTCGACAGCAACTCTGAAACAAAAACCCTAAGGGAGCTTCTGAGTTGGTGAGTACGTCCTCGTGCCAGGAGGATGGCACATGCCACCCCCATGGGGACAGAGGCTCCTGCCATCAGAATTCTTCCAGACCTCATCCTACATGCTTCATCTGGCTGTTCATTTCTGTATCCTTTACAATAAGCTGTGATAGCAAGAAAGCACTCTCCTGCATTCTGTGTGTCATTCTAGCAAATTATCAAACCTGAGAGGAGTCGTGAGAACCCCCACACTTGCAGTGACAAACATACCCTGAAGAACCCGTTCGTGGCTGACGTCTGAAGCGGGGACAGTCTTGTGGGACTGAGCCCTTAACTTGGAGGGTCGGTGCTAACTCTGGTAGTTAGTGTCAGAGTTGGATTGCTGGACACCAGTTTGGTGTCAGAGTAGTGGAGAATTTGTGGTTGTTAGGAGAAAACCACACAGGCGCGTATGCCAATTTTGGTACCACTTTCTATCTCCACTGCTGTCGTTCTGGTCCAGTCTGTTGTCATCCCTTTCCTGGACTTCCCTGCCTAATAGGCTTCTTACAAATCTTTCTGCTTCTTCTGTTGATCTACAATGCAGTCGACACTCAGCCTGCAGTGTGGGGATTTTAAAACACAAAGCACAATATATCCTCTGCTTAAAACCCTCCAAGGCTTCCTATGACACGCAGAATAAAACCCAACCACTTTATTCTGGTTTTCAAGGCAACTCGATGACCTGGCCCCCACCTCCTTGGCCAAACCTTATCTCACACCACACCCCCTTGCTCCCTGAGTCCTTTCCATGCTGGCCTGGTTCCCGGTTTTCTATTTATTAAATCCACCAATCTTCTCTTTGTGTTGGGGCTTTTTTGCTCATCGCTCCCTTAGCCTGGTGTATCCTCTTCCAAACATGCCGATCAGAACTATTATTCGGAAGTCAGCTCAGAGATGCCTTTGTGGGCCACCCAACCAAGGATCAAGAGTCACCATCACAGCAGGCTGGTCTGATTTTCTGCAGATCCTTTCTCAAAACCTGACCCATTTTGTGTTTATCTGCTTATTGTCTAACTAGAGCACCAAGATGAGACCTCCCTGAGAAACCGGACCTTGTCTGTCTCATCCTTCACTCCAAAATAGGACCAGAGACCCTTGGCCAACTGGTGAATATTTGAAGACTGAGTGGTTGAAGAAAGCCCCCACCCGGGAGGTGAGACACCAGGACTTACTTACCAATGACAGAACTCACTGGCAGAACAGCGAGGCCACGATGACTCTCAGCTGATTCTGCGCTGTAGCGTCCAACTGGTGATAAGGACCCATGCTGGGAACGAAACTATTTCAAGGATTTGCTGCATGAAAGGGGCTGTTTATTAGAGCATCAGCAAATATAAACAACTTCTATAAATCCAGACAGGAGGGCCAGCACCAAACAAGGTTGCTGGCAAGTTTCCTTGCTCAGTGTGTCCTTTCAACGCTGTTCCCATGAAAACCATTCATTCTGCAAGGCAGGCAGCCTCCTCTCTCCTTGGGCACTAATTGCTCTGCCTGGTTAGACAATTTAGAAAAACACACCACTTTCAACATGATGTCAGGGAAGGGGAAAGGGGAGGGCCTGGCTTTTCAAAAGTACAATGAGTTCCGGTAACAAGAAAACACAGAAAAATATTCCAACAGAGGAGACTGTGTCTAAGTAGAAATGAACGCCTCATCTGATATCAGGAAGGGGGATTTGGCTCTCTGGCTTCAACGTCTTCCCAGAAGCCCAGAGTCCCTGCTGCTCCAGTGGGGAATGGAGAATTATGACATTTCTTGAGTTTGACATTTGGAATGGTAACGGCTTTCCCCTAAACAGACACTTGCTGTTCAAAAACAAAGATACGACGTGATGCACACTAATTGTCAATAGTGCAGTTTCCGTAAAAATATGGCCAGCAGCTAATGTTAAGAATGAATTCTGCATATTTTTTCCTCTGCCGTTATTACCCATCTCACAAAGGAGATCTCAAATTTCCAAATGGTTTACAGAGTATGCTTAAAGCCCTTAAAATGGTCATAGCCTTTTATCCACTAATTACACAACCAGAAATTCACACTGAGAGGAAACAATAAGGAATGCAGACAAGTATTTATTCTGAGGAGTGTTTAAAATCCTGAAAAAGTATGAACAACCTCGATGTCCATCCACAGGGAAACAGTAAAGAAATATTACTAACTGTGCCTGCGACGGAATGTTACATAGTCGTTAAAAAATCATGTCCGTGGGAACTTTTAGAAGCACACTTGTGGTTTAAAGAATTCCACTGTGCTTCCAAAATGTTCACAGAAACACTGGTTAATCCCAAAGAATGTCTGGGTTTCCTTATATCCTTTCTTTCCCTTTTCCTCCTTTTGAAATCAGAGATGTTGCCACACCACGGTGCTGAAACAGGGGGAGTTGGTTAGGGAGGAGTGTGATCCTCGTGTAAATCTATATCCACAAGAAAAAACAAATTCCCCTGTCCTTAGAAGAAAGAAAGTATGGCAGAGTCAGGGTTTTGAATGTTTCTTCCTGCCATCTGCTAATTCTACACTTTCAAAGTATTTCTTGAGCAGCTGCTGGGTGGCTGTTTCAGCCTCCTGAGATAGGTAGAGAGGAAAAGAAATAGAAAAGGAATGAACACCCTATGGATACCTCTGCACCATCCAGACTTTAGGTGGAGTTATGCTATTTAATATTATGGAGACAATCGCTAAGTCCCTAGATGGAGACCCACACTGTGGGGTAAATGCTTGGGTGGGTCTACTTGCCAGTGGACCCTCCAGTGCCTGTGGATTTGCCAGTTGGAGCTGATCTAAATGGTCCTGCTCATGAATGGGGAAGTTGAGCCAAGGGGGTTAGTAAAGAGGTACATGAATGAAGGGTAAAGAGAAGCTAGAAGCTGAAGGACTTGGAGAGAACAAAAAATATCTCATCAACTGCCCAACAGACCACCAGAAAGCAAAGATGCATTTACGAGACTTCCTGTAATAGAGGAAAACAACACTTGACAGAGCTTAGTAGTGTCTCAACATGAGAAAATTCCAGAAACATGGAGTCTGGGTGCCTGGGTGATTTTAAGATGGGTATTGCAAAGGAGGCAAATGGTTGGATTGGCCAGAATTTCTGACGTGATAGTAGTGGATTGAGAAGCACAGTGAGGTGAGGGTTTTGAAGAGAGCCCTGAAGAGTGAGCCATCAGCTCTGATAAGTAAACTGTTTTAGTTTACTTATCAGTAAACTTGTCTGTCTTCAAGAAGCAAGTATTTCCTGGAGAAAGCAGCTAATATGTTTGCTTGTTTGTTTGGATTTTTTGGATTGTTCTCAGTGTTGTTTAACAGGAAAGTATACCTGATCTGAGTATTGTTTAAAACAGAAACGAGGGATTATATATTGGCATTTAATCTTTCTAGGATTTTAATGAAATTATTGACTCTGAAATTAACACCCTTTCCTGTATGTCCCTGGAAATCTTTGGTAAAATCTACTTTGCTCACTAATGCTTTGTAAACTGCTTTCTTTGGTGGCTGTAGGCAAGTGTGATGCCCTGTTTTCAGATTTGTGTAGTCATCAGAGATAAATCTGTAGCCTGTGTAAACACGGGGCCTTTCTAACAAGAATGAAAAGGTTATGCTGGAGAAATAAGAATTCTTGGAGAATGAAGCCAGACAAAACATCTCTGGAAACCAGACAGAGGTTACACTGAGGCTTTCTGAACAGCAACACCAGGATAAGAGAAATTATTTTTTTAAAAAAACATATCTATCTAAAGTCGTCAGCTTGAACTAGAAAGGAAAGAGGAAGAAGCCAGGGAGAAGGCTGTCACGCAAGATAATAAGCCTGGGGCAAGGACATTCACAAAGTTAATGAGAAAGAGGGTAGATACAAGGTTCATACCTTGCCACAGAATTTAAAGCAGGCCAAATATGGGTTACCAAGTACAAAAAAGAGAATTCCAAATTTTGTGGGGAGAATTATGATGTCTTTGAGAATGAGGAACATGAGACACAATAGTAAGAGAGGGAAAAATACGTACAGCTTGGGCAGGCTGGGTTCCTTCAAACACTGAAAGGAGAACCTTCAGCCTAAAGGACCCAGGTGACCTTCTAGGTCCTTAAGTGCAGCCTTTTGACTGAATCCAAATTTTATGGAACAGATCATTTTATTTTTATTAATACACACATGTTCATCTTTTATAGTTTTATTTTATTTTTAAAATACCAAAGAATAAAATAAGTTTCAACAAAATAATCTTCCAGATTGACTGGCACAATTAGAACATTAGAAAGCCATAAGGGCTAAATTGAGGCTGCTATACTCATGATTTAATTCTAACTACCCCTGCCTGACTGGTGTCACTACCACACAATGATGGTTGGTGAGTTTATGGGAGTCCAGCACTCCAGTCCGTTATCAGCTTTTGACAATGGTGTGCTGTATTTCTGTTTAAAGTGAAATTTGTGAATAGTTACACAGCTCGATGGTATTCCTTGATTTTTTTTTCTGCTTTAGTCCATCATGTCAAAGAAGACCAAGAGAACACTGAAGGAAGAAAACAGATTTTTTAATGAGGGAATTGCAATATTGTCTTGTTTCTGCTAAACATAAGATGATTTGCTTGCTTTGTGATACTGTAATATCATCGTTAAAGAAATTCAATGTTCATCAGTGTTATAACACTCATAATGGCCACAAATATTTTAAATTAGAGGGAGAGGTGCAAAAGGTTGTATTGCAAAAATTAAAAGATGCAAAGCAAAAGCAAAGACAGTTCTTTCAAGCAGCAAAAAGACCTGGAAATAATGCCACTGAAGCAACTTATATAGTAGCTTATATACTCAGGGGGAAAAGAGAAGCCATTCAGTGGTGTAGAATTGTGAAAGAATGTATGGTCGAAGTTGCTTCGGATGAATCAACTGATACTACTGATTCAGTGCAGGTTTCATACTTCATTCGAGTCGTAACAGAAGCTTTTCTTTGCTAGTAAGAATTACTCACTTTGAGCATTCTTGCAAACAACACGAGGAATAGATATCTTCAACAACTGTCAAGATAAATATCGTGAAGTTGGGCTGAATTTGGCAAATTTAGTGAGTGTATGTATAGACAGTGCACCTTCCATGACAGGAAAACATAAAGGGTTTATTGCACAGATGAAAAAATGTATTAATAGGTCCGGATGCTCTCGTTTCTTTTCATTGTATCTTGCATCAGCAAAATGTCTGTGCTAAAGCTAGTATTTTAAGTGACACTTTGCAACAAGTTATGAGTATTATTAACTGTATTTGTGCAAGTGCAAGGCAGCATCATCAGTTTCACATCATGCTAAAGTTGAAGAATGAGGTATTCAGTGTGGATTGGCTATGTCATTCTAAAGCGCACTGGCTATCGCAGGGGCAGGTCTTAGCCAAAATGTTATCTCTGCAAGAACAGATAGTTAAATTTTATGAAGAACAGAATCAGCAAAGCGAATTATTCAAAGAGCATTTCTATAGGAATGTAGCATTTCTGTGTGATACTATGTCAAATCAAAACGACTTGAATATTTCTTTGCAAGGTAAAACTAAGTCTATATATGATATATGGCAAAAAATCCAAACATATTGAAAAAAGCTGTCTTTCTTCAAAACATGTCTTCTTCAAAATGAAATTTCAGATGAACATTTTCTCCAGTTAGCAAAGGTCTTTGATGAGCAGGACAATACATGTGAATCATTCTGAGAATATGCAGTTGTTACAGACCTATTAATTGGAGAACACAATGAAAGGTTCACTGACTTTGAGAACCACAACATCATACTCAAATTAGCATTTCAGCCTCACCTAGTTGATATCACTAAGGCACCTAAAGAACTACAGATAGAATTGCTTGAGCTCTCAGGAGATGATGATATTTTAAAGTCATTGTTTGATGCTAAGAAAGATCCATTTGAAATATGGAAAAATGCAGTGTGGGAATACCCACACTTTTGGCAACATTCCCAAAAAGTGCTTTCTTGCTTTTCAACCACTTACTGCTACAAATCTACATTCTTCTCCCTAACCCAAATCAAGACACACTTTAAGGTCACAAACAACTGATATCCATCTAGAGGATCAACTGAAACTGGGGACCTCCATCCTGCCACCAAATATTCAAACACTTTCTAACAAAATGCAGACACAACAAAGTTATTAAAAGGTTAGTTGACTTTAAAATTAACAAATAGTTTTCATTTTTTGAAATTATTACATACATACTAGTTAGATTTTAACAAAATAATGTACATTTTTAAGTATATCTAATTAAAGTTTCTTGAATGTGGCCTTATTTGTTTGCAGCTAAATTAATGCAGCCTTCCAACATGAAAAGATTTTCCACCCCTGATCTAGGTTATATACCTCCAGAAGGTAGTTAGAAATATGAGTACGATGCTTTGGTGACATGACAAAAGAGACATTATAGCAACCACTACATCTCAAGTGTGTCCCAAAATCCAGATTCTAGCTACATGGTCACAGGTGAGATCTCTGCTATGAGATGTACAGTGGCAGAAAGAACAGGCAGGTATAATCCTCTCCTGGGAGAAAACCTGGCAAACATGCAAACTTCACAAATGTGCAAAATGAGAAGGGTATGTGAAAGCATGTCTATACTTTTCCCAAGAGCATCTTCAGTTCCTGTACATGGAGCTTACCTGAGCTGCAGGAAGTGTTCCCTGGGCTGTAGTTTCCTCATTCAGAAGAGAATGGAAGACTTCTGCCTCCTCCTGAGAGAGACAGATGGGAACCCCAACTCTGAGGGGCTGCCTTAGGCATGGAGCCAGGAACATGGGTCCCAGGGGCCATCCCTGGCAGCATATGGAGGGGGAAACAGGGTGGGAGAGGATGGGCAAGGGTAGAACAGAAGAGTGGAAAGAGAGGGAATGAGATGGGCCCAGGGAAGCTATTTTCCTAGTAATGAGGGAGTTATTCCCTAATGTGATTTTATTCTTAGAGGCTCTTAAATTTCATTCTGTAAAGAAGAAAGTGTTTGAGGAAGCTAGTGTGGGAGAAAGACTTGAAATGGGCAGACCAGAGGAAGAACAACTGGCAGAGACATACTGTCAGGAAGCCGAGTGCTAGGGGGTAACTTCAGCAGAAACCCTGGAGAACAAGGGCAGACTCAGAGTCACTGGACTTGACAATGAGGAGAAAGATCGTGACCTTCAAAAGAGCAGTGTCAGCAGAGAAGTGTCGAATGCTTTGCTTGATGCAATTCACCCAAAAATCATCCCCTCTCGTCCTGTACTTCCTGACATGGCTTTCTCAACTGCTTATAAATAATCACATGTCAGACTCCTAAATTCTATTGCTTAACTCAAGAAAGCAGAAACATTTTACGTGAGTAATAAAACCGTGGGTTTGGTGGTACTCGTGTTCATTTGTAAAACCACATTTTTAACACGCATGCAGACAATTCGCCTTCAAGAAACACTTGTTGCCCGTTTTCTGTTCTGTGTCACAAAGTGGCTCCAGGTTGAGTTCCAAAGGCTGCATATTTGTGGCTGCGTTTCTGGAACGATGCTAAGAACGAACTCTACACTCAGCCTCTCCTCAAGCAGATTTCTATTGGCCAAAATTAGGAGAAGGTGTGTTAATCCACTCATAGCCTAACTAAAAACATCCATGCTATTCTTCATTTTAGTATCCTTACTAAAAAACCAAGCCATGTTGCTCAGCTAGTGTTTGTTTTTAAACTATGCCTAGTTTCTAAGTATCCTCTTATAAGGTGCTGAAA
This sequence comes from Mirza zaza, assembly GCA_008750895.1. Taxonomy (NCBI): domain Eukaryota; kingdom Metazoa; phylum Chordata; class Mammalia; order Primates; family Cheirogaleidae; genus Mirza; species Mirza zaza. The sequence goes on along the minus strand of VSMD01103362.1, from coordinate 62,683 downwards.
TTCCATGCAGGTATCTTTACCACATGCTTTGAACTTCATTGATCTGTCATGATGAATATTCTTCCTATTCATGGATGCTTCCATTTGCAGAGATATCCATATCATTTGCAGTTGGTCACGATTTTAGGTATTGTCATTAGTCTGATTCTGTTACTAGAATCTCAACTCTAAGGAATATTTGTCAATTAACACTTTCAAGGTTAAATCCCACAGACAAATTAATTTTTAAGACGGTACTATCTGGTTTAATTCTACATTTAATCCAACACTCAAAAAGTTTTCCAAATCATTAACCATTCCCAGTAAAAGAGTTGTTTGATCTAGGCAAATAGGTCCAAGCATTATGACCTAAATGACTTCTTATGTCCATTAGACTATGCAACTTCATAAAGATATCTGATTTTATATAACAGATATATTCCAAGTTCAATAATGCAAATGGATTAGTCAAACAAAAGCAGTGTGTATCATTCAGGGTTCTGTGGAGAAACAGAATCAGATATATAGGATATATTTATATATGAATATGTCAATATGCATATATAGATGCATATAAATTTTTTATATATACAGATTTCTTCAGAGATTTACTTCAAGGAATCAGCTGTAGGGTTCTGCCAAGGCTGAAATCTACGGGGCAGGTAGCAGGCTAGAAACTCAGGTAGGATTTCTATGTCACGGGTTTGAGACAAAATTTCTTCTTCCTCCGGAAGCCTTAGTTTTTGCTCTTAAAGCTGAAGGTTATTACCAAAGTTAATCTCTTTTACTTGAAGTTCAATTGATTGTAGATACTAATCACATCTACCAAATACTTTCACAGCAACCCCTAGGTTACTGTTTGATTAAATAACTGGGTACCACAGCCTAGCAAAGTTCACACAAAGTTGACTGTCACAGTGTGGCAGTTCTTATGGATCCAAAATATAGTTTCAGTATCACCAAAGACTATATCAGATGGGGGAGCATGTTACCAAGACACCGAGGCATAGCTCCTCTTTGCAAGAGAATATTATCTAAAGATAGAAACTGACAGTCATGGAAAAGTGCATAAATGTGCATACGCTACCACCACACAAGCTGCAGAGAGACATGCCTGTAGGGCCAAACCCAGCACAGGCTCACTCATTGATTTTAGTCCTTCGGACACTTTTGTTGTCAAAGCCAACCATCATTTCTTTTAAGCAAACCATACCACATTAATGCACTAGGTTATCTTAAGGTGAAAAAGACTCTAATCATATAGATTTTAATTTTACCCAGATATGTAATAGTTCTCTGTTGTCAAGGCACATGATTATGTTTTTAACTTAATGGTACTATACAAAACAAGTATGAAGCAAATTGTGATCTAATTCGTCTGCTTACTGAAATGAATATTCTTTCCAGCTTCCCTAATGGCTTTATCACATAAAAGTGCTCTAATAAAGGAAATGAAAAAAATGAAAGAAAAGGAAATTGCTAGAATGATTTGAATCACTTTTATTCTAGTTGCCATATTTCTTTTACATCCTGGTTTCACTTCGTTTTTATCATCTTATGGTTTGTTTTTTTCTTTTTTGTGGGTTTTTTTTTTTTTTTTTTTTTTTTTTTTTGAGACAGAGTCTCACTTTATTGCCCAGGCTAGAGTGAGTGCCGTGGCGTCAGCCTAGCTCACAGCAACCTCAAACTCCTGGGCTCAGGCAATCCTGCTGCCTCAGCCTCCCAAGTAGCTGGGACTACAGGCATGTGCCACCATGCCCGGCTAATTTTTTCTATATATATTAGTTGGCCAATTAATTTCTTTCTGTTTATAGTAGAGATGGGGTCTCGCTCTTGCTCAGGCTGGTCTCGAACTCCTGAGCTCAAATGATCCGCCCACCTCGGCCTCCCAGAGAGCTAGGATTACAGGCTTGAGCCACCGCGCCCGGCCGGGTTTTTTTTTTTTTTGAGACAAGGTCTTGCTTTACTGTTGGGGTTACAATGCCATGGCATCATCATAGCTCACAGCAACCTCAAACTCCTAGGCTCAAGCAATCCTCCTGCCTCAGCCTTCTAGTAGCTGAGACTACAGATGTACACCACCATGCCCAGCTAATTTTTCTATTTTTGGCAGAGATGAGATCTCACTATATTGCTCAGGCTGGTCTCAAACTCTGGGCCTCAAGTGATCCTCCCACCTCAGCCTCCCAAAGTGTTCAGATTACAGGCATGAGCTACTGTGCCTGGCCTGTCATATTATGTGATCATTTAATCATTTGGAGGCTGTAAGAGCAATGACTGAGGTTTTCTAGTCTTCCCAAGAATGCTCTTCTGAGTTTCCAGCCTGCTGCCCTACAAAGTTCATATTCCAGACTGCTACATCAACTCTTAACTGAACTTCAAGCCTACCAGTCTGCTCTACCAATTACAGACTTGCCATCCTCCAGAATCACATGAGCCAATTCCAACCAATCAATAGATAGTGTATGTATGTACATATGATGGGTGTATGTGTGTATATATATATATATGTGTGTGTGTGTGTATATATATATATATATATATATATATATATATAGTTTCTCTGGGGATCTTTGACTAAGTTTCTCCTTAGTTTTCTCATAAACATTTTAGACAAGATATACATCTTACTATTTAAAAAAATTTTCATTTATAGACCTGTTTTACCATTTAATCATATAATTTATTTCAGTAGTGTGAGGTCTCTTAAGTTTTAACCTGAGAGTTTTGGTATGTATTTAACATTTATTTTACATTGTTTGCCCCTTTGGGGAGCCACACCCCTGTTCATTCATTGACTGCAGCTGGTGAGATTGGATCCACTCTGTTCTCCTTCCAAATACTGCTTCCTTAGTGCCCAAGGCTTGTTAAATAATGGATACTGGCCAGTCTAAATGGATGCCAGGTGTTCAACATGGAACGTGCGTGCCTATGCCTGGAAGGGATAGAGATTTGCTGTGGTGTGGTGTGACCTGGAAACCAAAACAGTATGGTACTTGGGGCTGTCGACTGTGACTGCTTAGGATGGATCCTTTTCTTGTGATGCTTTCTTAATGTTTGCTCCTGTGGAGCCATTCAATCAATTGGCATTTGCCTAATTAATAATCTGAGAATTACCATGGTTAAGGAAAGAAGGAAAAGCATAGCAGACATTTAATGATGTGAACATTAGTGTCTCGTGAGACTGCTTTATTGATAATGTTTTGCTGAAATGAGCAAGATTTGCCCTGTTTCTAAGGCAACCTGCCTACGGGAATAACCAATCTATACATCATTCCGGGAAGCAGTCTTTGCAATTCAATAAAGGAAAAGATAAAGGTAGCTACAGACCCACATTGGAGAGATGGTAGCAAAATAAAATAGAGAAAGGAAAACAATAATGCTTGGGATGGTGGTTGTTGGGTTTGAAGATTGGAGTTAAACGCATCACTTTCCCAGAAGAAAGCCAACGTTAGGAGGGACGCAAAAGATATGTAAGTATTATATGACCTTCCCCTCTTGCCTTGCCTCTCTGATCTTATTTCTTGCCCCCTCCCCTTGCTCTCTCCTCTCCAGCATCAGTGGACTTCTTGCCATTTCTCCAATGGGTCGTCTCAGCTCCCACCTCAACTCTGCATTTGCTGTTTTGTTCACTTGGAAACCTCTTTCCCTACACACATGCATGGTTCCCTCTCTCTCTTATTCTATAGGTTCTCTTGCATAAAATATCTTCCTGCCATCCCCAACACTGTCCTTCTTTATTACTTTACAATACTTTGTTTTTTCTTCAGAGCATTTATCACCACATGATAATGCACTTATTGTTTATTCTCAGTGTCTCTTGCTAGAAGGTAAGATCCACTCAGAGAAGATTATGACCGTCTTGGTCACTGCTCTGTCCTTAGCATCATGAACAGTGTCTTATTCCTAATACACACAAATTATTATTTGTTAATAAATGAAGCTCTGCTCCCAATCTCTAAAAATCCAGTTAAGGAGACAAAACTGATAGATACAAATATTAATAAACAAGTATATAATATTAGTATGATAGAAAGTAATAAGACAAAAACAAACCTCAAAATCATTTGCAATGTGATACAATAAGGAAAAGAAAAGAAAAGAAAAGAAAAGAAAAGAAAAGAAAAGAAAAGAAGCATGAGTGGGGCCATAGAACTTTGTTTACTAGCAGAGGAATTTTTCCAAAATAGCACTTGCATCCCACTACTCCGTAGCCAGACATTGTCTATCGGTTCTTAGCAGAGGCTAGAAGCCTGAAAACTACATTTCACCAATTCCTATCCCGGCAGGGTTCCAGTTGAGGATCTGCCAGCAGGAGGCTTTCATGTGACATTAGATGGTGGAAGGAGATTCCAGACCTCTCCTTTTCAGGCCTTAGTAGGGGTCACAGGCTCCTCTAGTACCCACAATGTACTTGGACTAGAGTGGAGCAATAGGCCACCACCGGCTCCTGGGTAGACTCTTACTTAGCATAGACAGGTACAGACACCTGCAGGGCTGGCAGCAGCTTCCTATAGTTCCTGATCTCTGAAAATCACACTCCACTTTCTGCTCTTCCAACCTTTCCGACAATTTTGTAACCTAATTCTCCACATTAAATACCTCTCTGATGGAAATATCTTAAGTGGTTTTTGTTTTCCTGATTGAATCCAAGCTGAGAACTACTTACTTCTTATATCAGTTCTAGCCTTCTTTAATTCATGTTCTAAATTCTAAAGTTAAGTTTATCTGGTGGGGAAAAGGCTACATGCTAACCACTCTCAAGAAAGCTCTCCCAGGCTGAGCACAGTGGCTCACCCAGCACTTTGGGAGGCCGAGATGGGGGGATTGCTGGAAGTCAGGAGTTCAAGATCAGCCTGGGCAGCATAGTAAGACCCTGGCTCTACAACAAATAAAAAATAAAACCCTTCCAGATGGCTCCATCTGGCCATCATTCACCTGTTCTTCATCTGAACTGCTAAATTATGTATGTTATAGTCAATAGCCCAAATTTTCACTTAATTCCACACTGTCATAGCTTACTCTGCTTTCTTTCTTAAATATAAATTTTCATTCTCCAATTAGAATTTTTTGTTTTTTTTGAGATAAGTTCTCACTACATTGCCCAGACTGGACTTCAACTCTTAGACTCAAGAAATCCTCCTGCCTCAGCCTCCTGAGTAACTGGGACTACAGGCACATGCCTCAGTTTCACCAATTAGATGGTAAGTGTCTAGAAGGCAATTCGTGGAGCTTTTACTTTTATTTCTGGTAATATCTATGACAGTGTTGGGCATTTTGTTGGTATACAATATACAAACATTTGTTAGTTTCACTTGAAAGGAATAAAGGAGTATTTCTCACATCAATGTGGAAGGGCGAAGATTTGGCCACAGTTGTTGATTATAGCATCCTTTTTGCAGACCTGTCATAAACTACCTTAAGCCTTAGTAACTGCAGAGTTGAAGAAGTTGGGGAGAAATAAGCGGTTGGAAAATGTTAGTACAGAAAAACTGCTAAATGACCCTTGCTTTTGCATATGAAAATTATGGTTTCAGTTCAGTAAAGGTAAGTCTACTAATAGCTGGAGACTGACAGCTGTTTTTAGACAATTTTCACTGATCTCAGACTTGCCAAAATGTCACAGGATGCTTTCCTAACTTCTGGAAAAGAAGCTAGCAGCCTACTTCACTTCAACTACCTTGATTAATAATCACATCATTTGCTTATTTTTTTATCTGTTATTTTCTACAAGACACAGATTTGGGATTTGATGACAATAATCCGTCTCTTACAATTAAAGAGATTATTTTCTGAATGCATAGTTGATTCTAACATGCAGTTAATTTAATTAAACAGGTTCAGACAAAAAGACAAGAAAGCTCTCAAAGAAAGGATCTGAAAAGAAGAAAATGGAGCTACACTAGCCAGGGACCTCCTGAGAATTTTGGAGCCAATTGTCACAATGCCATCAAATGAAAACCAGCTAAATTAAAAGCCAGAATATAAGGTCTAGAAATTTTTTGAAATTTGAAACCACAAACAATTTTACTCCTATAACAGAAAACAAAAGAGAGAGAGAGAAGGAGAGAGAGAGAAAAGGGCAGCACCAAGGCGTATCTGAAAGATCTTTCCAGCACCTCATATATGATTCCAACAGGAATTGATTTGTTATTCAGTGTGCAAAGGTAAAATCAATATCTTCTTATTGCTAATAAAGCCCTGAATAAGCTACTAATTTGGAACTGGGGAAGTATTCAGGTAAGAAACTGAGAAGTAAAGATTTTATTTTTAGATTCTAGAGAATATTAGGATAAGTTTTTAGGTAAGGTACATCTGCTTTATTTCCTTAATTAAGACACTGCTATGGTGTCTTTTAACACTGACACACGCCTGTGGCTTTGGCTTGGCTCTGCCAACCAAATCAGATAGTCCTTACTGTGATAAATTACATTATTCAGGGTTGCTAATTGCAAACAACAGTAAATTGTCTGTTTAAGTACAAGAAGGATAATAGGTAGCTCTCAGAATCTTCAGATGGATCAGAGAATGGGTTTATAGGCAATGTGAGCAGGAACAAAACCCAAGTTACACCAACCTATGGCCCCACGGGCCACTGACACTGTCCCAAAACAAGAGCCCAGGTAAGTAGCTACTGCCTCTGAAGCCAGCCACACTTCCTCCACTTCTGTTCTCAGCTGTGAGCTTCCCAACCAAGCCAGCGTGAAAACTGCATGCAAAGCCCCTACTTCCTTTGGTTGCTGTTTCTAAGTCAAAGTCAAGGGCACCTCATTTGTAATAGTCTGGGTCCCATTCTTTTACTTAGTGGCAAAAGCTGCTGCCATGCCAGGCCACATTAGAGTCAAAAGCCAAAGGGAAAACCTATAATGCTAATTCTGTCTTTATTTAAAGTTTTGTCCATCATGAAGTTTTTGAATTTTTAATTTTTTTAAATATTATATTAAAAGGCTGGTCATGGTTGCTCACACCTGTAATCCTAGCACTCTGGGAGGCCAAGGCGGGAGGATTACTTGAGGTCTAGAGTTCAAGACCAGCCTGAGCAAGAGTGAAACCCATCTCAACTAAAAATAGAAAAGATTAGCCAGGCATGGTGGCACATGCCTGTAGTCCCAGCTACTTGGGAGGCTGAGGCAGGAGGATTGCTTGAGCCCAGGAGTTTGAGGCTGCAGTGAGTTATGTGATGCTGCTGCACTCTAGCCAGGGCAACAGAGTAAGGCTTGGTCTCAAAAAAAAAAATTATATTGAAATATCATTTATCTTGATTACTGAGTTTTTGGGACCCCCTTAAACTTGCCCTCCAAGCTGAGTGCCTCACTCGTTCACCGTGATGGCAGCCCTGGTGAAGGAAGCTGGGAAAGTGAGCTTCTAGGTATAAAATGGAAAGGGGGTGTGGTACCTGGAGGAATGACCCCCAAAGAGGTCCATGTTCTGCCCCCAGCACCTGGGAATATAGCACCTTGCATGGCAAAGAGGACTTTGCAGATGTGATTAAGGAACTTGAGACGGGAAAATCACCCTAGACTGTCCAGGTGGGGCTTGTCCAATCACAAGAGCCCTCATAGAAGGAAGGTGGGGGAGGCAGAGTGAGAGAGAAGGAGAGGTGACAATAGAAGCAGAGGACAGAAAGAGAGATCCAAAAACTCTATGCTGCTGGCTTTGAAGACAGAGCAAGGCCATGAACTAGGGAATATATGCAGGCTTTAGAAGTTGAAAAAAACAAGGAGGCATATTCTAGAGCCTCCAGAAGGAGGAATACAATCCTGCTGTCACTTTGATTTTACCCCAGAGAGACTGACTTGGACTTCTGATCTCCACAACTATAAGAAAATGAATTTGTGTTTTTTAAACCACTAAGTTTGTGGTACTTTTTTAGAGCAGCAATGGAAAACAAATACAGTTGTGGCATTCTGCAGATATTTGAAGAATGTTCAAAACATATGAGGTAGTCAGAAAACATGACAAATGCTCAGCAACACCTGACAATTTTAAATTTTCTACCTATACATTCATCCTTTTACTCAAACTCCAATAATGACATACTTTTGTGATTCTTATAATCAGGCTACAGACAAAAAGCATTTGAGGTGAAATGATGAATTCTCTGCTCTGCCTCTAACCATTAATTCACCGAATGTCTTGAGTCATTTTGTGTGCATATGTTCTATTGTCTTAGGTTGATTTTTCACTTGCTAGAATACAGGAGTCCTGACTGATGTCTGTGCTTCGCAAACAATCAAGACCAAAACACAGCATGGAGGCCTTAGTTTCCTCCCAAAAACAACAGCAAGAAAATGCAGAGTAGTTCTTCTCGTGCTTTTTTAATTAGAAAAAAAATGACTTTATGTCTTTATTCAAGGTACTTCTAACAATATAATGTAAGTCTCCTTACTGGCATAAAAAATAATAACAACAAAGCCCACTTTAACTGTTTCATGAAAAACTAAAACACTATGACATTATAAAAAATAATTTTTTTGTTTCTTAGAAAAATTTTATTGGACTTCACAAAGCTGTCAGAAAAAAAAGAAAAATTGTATTCATCTCAGGATAAGCAGATAACACTGTGCTTTTAACACCTACCTGAAGGCTACATTTGTGAATTTAATAGATAAAAGCTGGTCCCTAAAGTAAATACAGATTATATTCCAAACATGCATTTGTTAGTAAATAATTCGGAACTGAAAATTCATTTTATCGTAGTAGTCACCATATGATTGTTAACATATAACAACCATCGTAATCACATTGTAACAACATAAAGTGCTGCCTTTGTAGAAGTTGGTGCATGAATTCTATGTTGAAGAGAGATCAGATTTGTCCAGAAGATAATTTGAAGAGCACACAGCAGGTGTGCCCTAACTGAGGCAGTAATTAGACAGCAATTGGGGTGAGAAAGGACATTGAGAGAGGTGAAGCTGGACTCAGGGTTGTGTGACGAAAGGGGTCTCTGGATGGCAGATGAAACTAGAAAAACAAACATCTTCTGGGGACAAAATTTTAACTTTAAAATTGCTCACTAATGCCTTTGGTGTGGGTGAGCTATTCTGCAGTTGGGGAAGGAGAAGTGAGGTGAGTGGGTATTATAGGCCACATGAAGCCTGGAAAAAGAAAAAAAAACACATACATGGAAATCACCACACCTCTGGGTTACTCTCTGTTATAACCATATTCAGTAAGAAAAAGGAAAACCTCCGTTCTTAGCTCTAAGTCTCACCTAAGATCTGCTACTCATCCTCGACGCCTGAGCTATTAATCACACAGCAAGTTGCTTAATTTCAAATTATTCCTTGTTTCTGCAGTTTTGAAAACTCTCACTCAAAGAAAAAAGAAAATAGAAGAGAAAATTAAGACCAAAGCCAGAGTCTCTGTACTGGAAAAGACTCTTGAAGACAGACACACACACATACACACACACATAGCACCTTTTCAATACAAAATTCTGAACTCTTTGTCTTGGGACACAACTCCAGAGAATTTAATGCAAATGGTGACCCCTAGAATTGTGCAAAGAGGTGCCCTGGAAATCAAGAGAAATTTATTTTTTCTTGGAGAACTGTCAGCCATAATGCATGTTAAAGTAAATAAAACTTGAAAACTGTTATATCCTCAGTCTTCAGCCAAGATACTACAGTGGCACAAGGCTACCTAAGGACTGTGCTATGCCTTGAGCCATACGTGTGCTCATAGACCATGCTGTGTACCACAACCTACCTCATCAACAAGTCATATCAATTTTACCTTCGAATGCATCTACTTCTCTTCTTTTCCACCACTGCCAACAAATTCAAGTCACCATCATCTTATACCTAGACCAGTGACTTCCAAAACCTTTTGATTGGCCAGGCCTGGTGGCTCACACCTGTAATTCTAGTACTTTGGGAGGCTGAGGCAGGAGGACCCCTTGAGCCCAGGTGTTGGAGTTTGCAGTGAGCTATGATTGTGCCTCTGCACTCCAGCCTGGGAAACACAGCAAGACTCTATCTCAAAAAAAGAAAAAAAAAAGCCTTTTGAGCCCATGCACATCAATGCAATATTTTTGAGCACATGCAATTCTCTATTATGTATGCTGATTTATTTAGGAGTAATATATGTACTATGGTGTCCACGTATTATAGATACTGTAATATATAAATAAAAGTTTTAAAGAAAATGTTTAAATATATGCCAATATGGCCTGAATGTTTGTGTCCCTCCCCCAACAAAATTTATGTTGAAATCTAATTTCCAATGTGATGGTATTTATTACTAGGTAGGACCTTTGGGAGTTGATTAGGTCAGGAGGGTAGAGCCCTCATGAATAAGTTTAGTGCCCTTATAAAAGAAAAAAAAAAAGTACCCACAGAGCTGTCTTGCCTCTTGCATCATGTGAGGATGAGGACACAGCAAGAAGGTCCATCTACAAATCAGGAAACAGGACCCCACAAGACATATAATCTGCCGGTGACTTGATCTTGAACGTCTCAGCCTCCAGAACTGTGGGAAATAAATTTCTGTTGTTTGTAAGCCACCCAGTTTATGATATTTTGTTATAGCCTCCTGAATGGACTAAAACATATATAGACATACATATGCACGTAGACACACACACGTATAATATTTTGTTTTTCCATGCTATGAGATTACTCCACACACTCTCTGAACTATGCGTACCCTGCATTGGAGGCCCTGTCCTAGCCTACTATAATTCCTTCCTAATCGATTGCCCTACTTTCACTCGTTTCCCATAATCCATTTTCCACAGAACAAAATTAAATTAGATCATGGCAATTCTCTGCTTAAAACTCTCCAATAGCCTTTCATTGCACTTAAAATCTAAACTCCAGCCCCCTACCTGGGGTAGGCTATGGACTAGGCTCTGCTCCCTTCTCTGAACCACTGTCTGAAACGCCACCTCTGAGCTTTGTCTCAGAGACCTTCTTTCTATTCTCCACCACACCAATCTTATTCACACCTTGGGGCCTTTGCACCAACTCTTCTCTCTTCCCTGAATGTTCATCCTTGGGTCTTCACAATTCTAATTCCATTGGGCCATACAGACTTTGCATAAATGGCTTTTTCTAAAAGAGAGTGTCTCCATCCCTCTCAACTCAGAAATTGACCCAACCACTGCCTAGCCCATCACCTTGAATGAATTCTCAGCCTGGCTCTTAACTCTACCTGTTGTCCGTTTGTGTATGTATTCATATGTTCGCACGTGTTTGTGTATTTCTATATTGTTATATAAAAGGAAAGAACTTACCCCATCAACTATGATACTTACCTCTCAATAGGCCCTCAATACATGTTTGCTAAATAAATGAATTAATGAAATAATTCATGAATAGAAATTTGATGAACTATTGATTTGAAGCCAGTTGAACTGAGTGGAGAACAGTTTTATTAAGCCTATTTTTACTTATCTCTTCTCTTACGCAGCTTATGGAGGAAAAAATTAGGTGACTTTAAGAAATAGCCCGCAATGGCTCAGATTTTTTGAAACACCTACAAGCAGAGGAGTCTGAAGCTAACAACAGGATCACAGACTTCCAAAAACAAATGTCCTTTTGAAAATAGGCAAGCTGCCATGCTGTGTAAGGGAGCTCTAAAACCCAGGTACCAGCCTTTTCTAGGAAACTTCGGTGATGCTCATCTTATCCAACAGTCCCTAATTGGCTGTTGTAAAGGGATTTAAAATAAATAACAGGCCTTATCTGATTTGAATTGTATCCAAACCTTGTCATTTGAAAGAGATAAGGCTCTAGTGAAAGATATAACATTGGGAAAGGAATGTTGAACTTTTCTCAGTCCCTGAACAAGATATTTGAGAGGAAAAAAAAAAAAGTTAACTTGTATGTTCCTATTTAAAAGAAGTAAGTTTCGAGAGCACTAGCCTTACAGAATGCAAATATTCAAATTGTTAAATAGTCAAAGACATAAATAGGCTAAAAGAGTCCAATGTCTGGCTCTATAATGTCATTTTGCAGAGAGAATTCCCATTCACACACATGAATTATATGTGTTATAAAAAGCAGAATGAGAATTTAATGTCATCATCAGCTCTGGGTAAAACTGCTTATTAGGAATTCGAGGTCCATGTACCTAATCTTATTCACGCAGATACGCATGCCTGTGCACAACTGTCATCCAATAAAAAACATCCAAGAAAGCATTTGACATGACTTATTAGCATTTTAATATAAATTTACACCAGCATCCTAAATCTTGCAGAAATATTTGCATCTGTCTCTTTTTAATCACAGAAGAAAATAGTTTGTCTCTGTCAAAGTCATTTTGTATTGGATGTGGAATTGAGGACATTATTTTGGAGCTAGAAACCTGTCCTTTCCTGAAATTATACCATTTCAGTAGTTACTCATGTTGGAAAAACAGAAATCTTATCCTCATCATCCATTTGGATGGAACCATTAACAGAAACATTGACTCAAAAACTTCCACCTGTCGTCTGGAAGCACAAACACACCCACACCCTCATCCACCTTCTTTTGACTAACAGCTCAGATAATGCTGCTGCGTTCAGTATCAATTTCTTAATTATTCATTCTGACTGTACTTCAGGGAAAACAAAGACGTTTCTATCCCCTTGCTTTCTCACATTTTCCTTCGAAAGAAAGCTCCTGTCAGAAACTATTATGACTTGTGAGAAATCGAGTGCTTTTCAGCAAGCTAGATGTTACTCAGAACACAGCTTAGGAAGGGTTTCCTATGGGAGGAACTGGCATTTTATTACAACGAAGCAGCCTAGAGCTAACTGGTAGACCCTGCTAAAGGCTAGAGGAAAAGAACTGAAGTTCAGAAAGTAGTAGAAATGCTACATAGCCTCACACAACCCACAGGCCTAACCACCCCCTGACTGCCTCCCCTAATAGGCAGAGCTGTTCACAAGCAAGGTCTTCGATTTGGGATTGTTTCAGGTCCACAAATGGGCTTCTTAACCCTCCTGCCCTTCCCTCTCAGTCACTGTTGTCTCTTTAGCAGAGAACCTGCTTTTTTGTTTTAGGTTTTGTGATTCCAGCACCAGCCCCAGTGTCTGCCAAAGTGTCAACCCCTAATAAGGGTTGGACAAAAGAATGCCGATGGGTCCAGAAATCAGGCTGGACCAATCAGAGCCCTTCCCTTACTTTTCAAAATTTGGAATTACACATAATCACCATCTTTTACATAGTACCTCCACAAGCTGTGTCTGAGTGAAGGAGGTCAGTCAATACAGAGACAGTAACAGAAATGATCAATGGGCAGGAAGAGACCCGGTGGGATTTGTGCCTTGCGTCTAGCGGTGCCTACACCCCTGCCCCCTTGCCCTTCTTTGAGCTACACAAGGCTTTCAAGAAATTCCCCTTTGCCTCAGCTGTGGTTAAGTTGAATTTCTGTAGTTCCATGAGAGAAGGATTCTAAATGTCCTAATATGCGTTCTGTTTTGTTTTCTCAATCATATCACAAAGATCTTCAGGAGAATAGTTCATCTCCCAGTGTTTCCGTGAGCTCCATGGCACCCACTATGGCATTTAGTACTCAAAAGTCACCGGTCAATGTATGGTGCTTTCCCAACAACATGCTCCATGTCTCTCCTGTTTCATGTTCAAGCGAGACAGATCAAGGAAACATTTGGGTAGATACAGAGCTGGGAGAGTGTTGGGCACCGAAACCAAGGTGATGGCTCCAAGGGTGGGCAGCCGCTAAGGTGGCCCCAGTGAACCCCACCCCACAATACTTACATCTTCCATAGTCCCTTCCTGCACGGCACCTGGGTTTGTCTTTGCGACAAACAGCACACAGCGGCAGCGATGGGCTGCCACTTCTGACACTCAGTTATAAAAGACTGAGCTTGGACTCTCGCCAGCTCATTGGCCCTCCCCTGGGGACATCACTGACTCCGGGGAAAGCAGCCGCCATGCTGTGAGCCGTGTTGTTCTGGCTCAGGGTCTCCCATGAAGTTGCAGTTGAGATGTTGGCAGGGGCTGCAGCCGTCTCAAAACTTGACTGGGGCTAAAGAATCCACATGAAAGCTCGTGTGGCTGTCAGCAGGCCCCAGGTCCTCACTGTTGTCAGAGACTTCAGTTCCTGCCCGTAGGGCAGCTCACAACATGCAGCCAAGCCACTCCCAGATCCCTGACCCTCAGAAACTGTGAAATCATAAGGGTAACTGGTAACCAACACAGCTCCTGTGGTCCTATAAATAAGTCGAAGTCTAGAGGGCCCCAGTATGATGATGGAGCATCTAGGTATTTATTCCATGGCCCCAGTTGGCAGACTGGACATGAGGAGTCAGAAAGTAAATAACAAACAAAACAACCACCACCAAAGAATAGGAGCTTGATGGAAGCCAGAGATCTTGGAGATAAGTTCAGATGGAAGAAATCTGTATGTCATTTTTGCTGAGCCAGACGAGGATTCTGGATCCATGAAATCAATGCCGAAGTGAGAAAAAGCCCTCTGAGATCTCAGTGGCTCAAACACGCAAGTACCTAAAACTCAGCAGGAAATGAGCAATCGGAATGGAAGAAGACTTCATGCCATGATGAGAATGGCTTATCCTGGACTCCACTGGCCTTTGTGTTGGACGCATGTGATTCTATCTACCAGAAACAACAGCAGAAAGTTACAAAATATGATCAGGTGTCATTTACTTCCATGGCAAGGGCTGGAGACTTTCAAGGCTATTCTTTAAAATTTTTTCAGGAATTTACATTTGCTGCCTGTCTAGCACTGGACACTTTCCAAAACCCACAACCACTCATTTCCTCAACATAGACACTTTACTCTCAATAGTTCACTGACACTCTCCCTTTCATGTTCCAGATTCAATTGCCTAGCCCTTCTTTTGTGACTTCTTCAAATACTACTGATTCTCTTAGACTCAGTTTGTAACTTTTGTCATTCCTGAAACTTTGAATGGCTTTCCAGCCTACACCAGTCTTTGCTTTCTCTGAAAGCCTCTAGCACGTAGAATGTAAGCCACAGAATTTGGCATTTGGTTAGACATTGGATTATTGACTTTTCCCCAAAATATCTTGCCTTGTCTGAAGACTGTAAGATATAGTTCTTTGCTAAAATCAAGGTCAATGGTTTCCAAATCCAAGCACATGTCAAAATCACCTTTGATGCCTCTTAAAATAACTCTTAAAAAGATACAGATTTCAAGTCCCCATGTCCAATTTATTGATTCGGAAGTGTGGGGCGTGAGGCCCATGAGAATGTCAAGTTAACAAGCTCTCCAGGCGATGGTTTTGCAGCTAAACCTACATAGCTCCACACAATCATGTTAGACACATCATTAAATGTTCAAGAAGCATTTTTGATGAACTGAACTGACTCTTCTAATCTGTCCCACTGGTCTTGCTTGGAACAGGTGGTAGATGCTACAGAAACAGGAAAACAGATAGCATAGGCCTAACCAACCAGAACGCTAACTATATAAAATTGATTTAGTCATTCCTTGCATAGTCAGAATTAAAATCTTTACATACCTGAGGTAGAAGAATGAATAGATATGTGATAAAGCAGGGAGAGTAAAATGGTATTATAATTGTGCTATCTGGGTGGTAGGTATGTGGGTGTCTATTTAAAATTCTTTCAAATTTATTGTACATTTAAAATGTTTCATAATAAAAGGTTGAACTAAATTTTTTAAATACACATTTAAGACATCCAACCAAACCAAATTTATTCTCACTGGATTCTGTTTTTCCTTCCTTTTCTTCTTCCCTTCTTTCCTTTTTTCTTTTCACTCTTAACTATTGTCACTGAAAAAAAAAATCTTAAAAGAGCATTTGTCATCAAGATTATGGTTGTTAGACCTGAGCTGAATTGATGAAGGAAATATTTTCATCTTACAAAACATCAATTCTGACTCTTGAGCTATAAATGCTGCTATAGATGCTTTATTAAAATGGTCAATCTACATAATTCCATATTAAAAGGTGAAAATTATTTTAAATCTTTTAGTGGGTTCAATGAAAGATATTACAAAGTAAAGAATATATAAAATATTCAAGTTGTTCAATATTATTTTAACGTATCACCCCCCAAAAAATAAGCTGTGACAACAGTAGATATGATTTAATAGATAATTAAATTTAATATGATACAAGTACTTATCTATTGATCCAAGACTGCATATTTTCTTTTGCCAGGTCAATGAGTATGTCCCAGGGCCTTGAAATGGGAAGTGCAAAGAATGAACAATCTATCAAAACAGATAAATACTGTATGATACCAGATAAGTACTGCAGGGTATTTGTCTAGCTTGAAGTGCTATTTTTAAAAACTGGGAGAGAAGGTGTAAAGGGGTTCTGTGTAGAGAGTGTGACATATGTCCATGGCCTTGTACTGTCTTAATTGTATTTATGGGTGGATCATGTTAATGACCATATTATGACTGTATTAGGCAGGGTTCTTCAGAGAAACTGAGCTAATAGGATATATAGAGAGAGAGAGATAAAAAGAAATTTATTATGAGAGATTGGCTCATGTGATTATGGAGGTTGAGAAATCCCACGGTCTCCTGCACCTGCTAAAGGCCCAGGAAAGGCAGTGTTGTAGTTAGTGCCAGCCTAAAAGCCTGAGAACAGCGGAGCCAACAGTGTAAGGCCCAGTCTGAGTCTGAAGGCCTGAGAACTGGGGCTCCGATGGTGTGAGTCCTAGTCTGAGTCTGAAGGTCCAAAAACCAGGTGCACCAATGTCCAAGGGCAGGAGAAGATGGATGTCCCAGCTCAGGAAGAGAGAGTGAATTCACCCTGTTAAAAAAATTTTCAATTGGGAGGCCATTAGACTGGGGTGCTCTAATGCTTTAAGTTCCTGCATCAGCCAACATAAACAGTGAAGTGAAACTAGAGACTTTACCAATCAGAAACTACCAGCCACCCTGTAATTAGGCTCTTCCCATTCTAACCAATCAAATATATTTCCTTTGTCTTTCTCCCGTGCCAGCCCTAGAATAGCTTGCTGCCCGTGCTGCTGTAGAGGAGCTCTCTGTACCTCTGCTAATCTGAGTGCTGCCTAATATAAAGCATTCTTTGTTTAGATAAACTTTGTTAAATTAATTTTGTTTAAAGTTTTTTTTTTTTTAAGAATCCTTTCTCCACCTTTTTCTTCTATCTGGTCCCTCAACAGATTGTATGATACCCAACTACACAGGAGGGCAATCTTCCTTACTGAGCCCACCAATTCAAAAGCCAATCGTATCTGAAATCACCCTCATGGACACACCCGGAAATAATGTTTTACCAGATATCTGGGCATCCTTTAACCCAGTCAAATTCACACATAAAATTAACCATCACAGTGACCATACAATGCATACAGAAGAATCAAATATATACCCCTGTAGAACTAAAGGAAGATGCTGAGGCATAAAATGTAATTTTAAAGAGTTTGCTGGAGCCTAGATGAGCACAGCTGCCTGGAAGACTCAGTTCCAAGTACCCCTGTATATGAGCTCCCTTTGGCCTTTATTACAAGCAGGTTTTGAAAGACAAAACAGGGAGACAAGGAGTGGGCTGATACAAAGTTGTTTGCAGGAATTCCCGTGGGTTTACAGATATAACGTTTTGATTAATGATTGGTTATACATTGTTCTTTGTATCACAAATTCCAGGAACATGAAGATAATGGGTGAGGGTGCAACTTATAGTAACATTTTGGGTAATTTATTATCTAGTCTGGGAACTACCAGGAAGAAAAGAAAGAACAAACTGCCTTTAAACAATTGCCCAAGGGCATAGAGTGGTGGGGACATGTGACTGAAGTCTCATACCCCTGTCTCTCTGGGCTCCACAAACTTTGCATACCTCAAATTCCTCAGAGTACTCTGAAATATTTTTCTTTCTCACCCCCAATTAAAATGTTAGTAGTCATATTTTCTCAACCTTACCTATAAGATGATTCTTAAAAAAATGTACATTATGCCAACACATGTCCTTGATAAAATGACTCTAACACACTTTTTTCCTTATTAAATACTCACCAGTACTATCTCACCAAAGACCTAAATTATTTTCTATTCCTTAAACACACCCTGCACTTTTGTGCCTCCATGTTTTCAGTAGTATTAATAATACTAATATTAGACTATTGAGTATTATAGCCTAATACTCTAATACTCCTTCTCCATCCCCTCACCATTTTTACCCCCACCTACACTTTTCATCCCTATCCAACCACTGCTTTGTGGCACCTTCCAGACCACTGCACTCCAGAATCACTTCTGAATTTCAGTGATGCACATGCTCGCCAATATTTATTTGAAAACTAATGAGAATTTGTCACTTATATTTCCCAAATCATCACTAATTTATGATTCATCTCACCAATTGTTTTGAGTCCTTTTAGAATGACTCTGTCTTACATTTCTTTGTGAGCCCAACAATGTCTTACAATTGAGAGGACAATGTAGACTTGATTGTCGTTAATTTCTGGAAGAAGGAACAGGAAAAAGAGACACAAAAATAGTTGTTAACATTTACTAAGTGTTTACCTATCTGCCAGATACTTATTTCATCACTTAATCTTCTCAACAATCTGTGAAATAAGATATTCTTATTATCCTCACTTTATGAATGAAAAATATAAGGCTCTAGGAGGGGTTGAGTATGTTGACCATGGTCTGGTCCCGCGGCTGATAATCAGTGGAGCATTTGAACTTAGCCAAACCATTGGCTCCAGTGCCACCTGCCTAACAGTTACACAGACATCAAGGAAGAAGGCGAGAATCTCCCAAGTGGGAACAGGTACATGTTTTGAGGAGTTTTTAACTCCTATACAACAAATATCTCAGGCATGCTGTGGTTTGAGAAACCCACCAGTTTTCCAAAAGAAGCATGTCCTCTGAGAAAAATGTGCTTCTCTGCACTGCTGAGCTTGCTCCATCACCCCAGCCACCCCCAGGGTGCAGGTCAGCCTTTTGATGAATCCTGGCAGTTCTGCCCTACCTGAAAATCTGGTTCAACTGAAAATGGTCTTATCAGCCGTGCTTCTAAACCTTGGGGCAGACACAAATAGCTGGGTCCTACCTGTTCCCAATTAAGTTTGTGGTAAGGAACAATAAAAATGTCAATGTTAACAAAAGGTAGACAGAAAACCTCCACTTTTGAGATTTAAAAATAGTAAGTTATATATACTATTTTGCATAAGGCAAAATACTTGATTTGCTAAAACCGGTTGTCAGGATACCCCCCAACTCTTTTTTAAAAGGCAACCATTTATTGGGTTGACAAATACCTGTAGATTTCCTGCAATAACTGATTTAAATATGAGAAACTTCCAAGCCATCATTTTTGCTCATCTTGCTTTGATCTACTGCCTAAAACGCAAAGAACTTAAAATATTGCAAAAAACATAGTAATAATCATTAACCATTTCCATCTTAAAGACAGCTATTTTAGGCTCCAGAAAACCACATTTTAAAAAAGTGAAACAAAGTGTTAGCCATAATATACAGCTGCCAGAAAAACCTGTAAAATCTAAACTTCATTAAATGAATTGATCTCTCCAGCCCTCCTTTAGGGGATATCTAGGCCATTCTTAACTTATAGGAAAATTAATTATGAAATAATGCATCCAGGAGTTTCCCTGTATTCACATAAAAAATTAACATTAATAGCGATAGTGTTCCCTTCCACAGCACCTGCCCCCGACTGTCCCAGTTAATTAAAGCTTACACTGTGGCTTTCGCCTTGGGCAATCTTTTGAATCCTATATTGTACCATCTTCCTCTGTACTCAGAGATGTTGTGCTGACAGTTTTATTTCCCTGATGAGCTAAAGTGATTGAACCAAAGAATGCAAAACAAGCAGTATTCACTCCGTTGTTTTTCCTTACAGTCTGTCCTTGGGTGAAAATGTAACTACTCTCTCCGGCTGGCTTGGAAGTAATTAAGAACTTTAACAGGAAAGTGTTTACCAGAAATACTGGTTGAAGTGATGACTTGGAGGGAGTCTTAAAGACATAATTTCAGAGCAAAAGTTTAAGTTTATGATTAAATTACACATTATGTTGTCCCAGTTTCCTAGATAGTTAAACTGATGGCAAAGCTGCATTAGGAAGGACAGGAGGAAGAGAGGGGTGGAGGGAACCACCAAGCCAGAGTAGCTGATGCCCAGAATTCTGAGACTTGTTCTCATCATGGTTGTAATTAGTACATTAGGTCAGCAAGCCTCCAAAATCAAGTCTATCACCAACATTTAAGTGATGGACAACAGACACAGGGGACACACGGTCAAACGGCACTTCCTGGTATTTGCTTTGCAAGGCAGTCATGTGACGAGCCTTAGTCAATGAGTGGTGAGGAATCCGCTCTTGCACATGCGCAATGCAAGCAGGCCTGCTCCAGATTGCAGTTCTTCCATTGGCCTGGATTGCAAAGTGAGATCAGCTGCAATGCACAGCACGGCCTGCGGGTGACCCATGGCAGACGTGTAATGTGAGTAAGAAATAAACCTTTGTTTCTTTAAGCCACAGCAAACCCCCACCCAGTGGTTCTAGAAGAGTGGGCGTCAGCCAGCAGCACTGGCATCACCTGTGAGCAATGCAAATTCTCAACCTCCCACCCGAGGCCTACTGACTCGGAAACTCAGGGATTGGGGCCCAGCCACCTGTGTTTTAACCAGCAACCCCAGGTGACACTGATGCTCACTAAAGCTGGAGCGACAAGGATCTACTTACTAGTCCTGGCAGGTCTGGACATAGATTGCATGCCCCTTCTCCAATACCAGGTGGTAGATGACAAAGAAAGCAAGCCTTAGTCCAATTTCTGAGAACTGCAGAAATATTTACTAGCAAGCAGGTACCAGTCATGAGACCTCTTTTCGTAGTTCATTAAAGTGTCCTCACTATAACCAGCACCTTGCACAAAAGTTGCACTCTCAGGTAGAGCAAAGGATATCTTGCAGACGTGCCCCTCTAGGTCCTGGTGAAGTGTCAGCGTCCTTCATGAAGCTGAGCAGTACTAGACCTTGAGCACTACACTGCCCACATCAGCCTCTTGAGCCTCCTGGGTCCAATATTAAACTACATAACACTGGGACCTAACCAGTGTTTCTAATTTGCCACTGACAGTCTTAGTCCATTTTGCATTGCTATAAAGAAATATGTGAGGCTGGGTAATTAAAAAAAAATGTTAATTTGGCTAATGGTACTGCAGGCTGTACGAAGAAGCATGGCACTGGCATCTGCTTCTGAGGAGGACCTCGGGAAGCCTCCACTTGTGACAGAAGGCTAAGGGCGAGCAGGAGTGTCACATGTCGAGAGAGGGAGCAAGCAAGAGGAGGGGGTACCCATGCTCTTTTGAACAGCCAGCTCTCACATGGACTAAGCGAGAACTCACTCAGGACTGCGGAGAGGGCACCAAGCCATTCACGAGAGACCTACGCCCATGACCCAAACACCTCCCACCAGGCCCCACCTCTAGCATTGGGGATGAAATTTCACTGTGAGATTTGGAGGGGACAAAAGTCCAAACTATATCACTGCCCTTGAAAACTACTCACTTCACCACTGAAAAATTATTACCTACATCCCAGTTGCTAATTAATGGATCTTTTAGTGTAAATTTCAAGAGATATGAAGTAGTAAGTAAAGGAAGAGTTGGTTTCTCATTGTGATACTTCAATGTGATGCTTCAGTCTACAATGTGGATTCTGACTAAGACATTTCAACTTCCTCTAGGGTGTAAAGTTCATTTTAATGCAGATGCATCACATTGCTTGTACACAAGAAAACATTACTATAACAGCCAGCCATAGTTTCTATGGGACATAGTGAAAAGAGATCCAAAGAGTCTGCATCTGTTATGGCATCAAACTCAAGAACTACTCAGAACAAGGATTCTAGCAGCCAGGGCTGACTATCTGGGTGGAACTATTTGTAGATTGCAAAGAACCATTTGTCCAGCTACTACAGTTTCTTGGCCATGTCTATTGGTGTAATTCTATGCTCACCAAGCAAGCTTTTGTTATTTGCTCTCCTCACATGACCTATTGCCCTGGCAGAAGAGAGTGTCGTAAGTAAAAAAATTAAAAATACATATGTATAAATTAAAATTTAAAAAGGGCTCTTTAAATCAGTATATTGTAAGTTTAGTTCGTGTGATAGGCTGAACAATACCCCACCACACATAAACACACACATACACACACACAAGGAGGCCCATATACTACTCCGAGAACCTGTGAATATGTTACCTTATGAGACAAAACAGATTTCACTGATGTGATTAAATTAAGGATCCTGAGATGGGGAGATTATCCTGGATTATCAGTGTAGGCTCGACACAATCACTATGGCCATTAAAAGAGGAAGCCAGGTAGGTCAATGTAAAGGTGATGATTGTGGCAGAGGCCAGACAGTCAGGGGCTTTGAAGGTGGAGAAAGGGACCAGCACCAAAGATTGCAAGTGGCCTCAAGAAGCTGAAAAAGATAAGGAAACGGATTCTCCCCCAGAGCCTCCAGAAGGAGCCAGCCCTTGCCTTGAGAGTGAGACTAATTTTTGACTTTTAACCTCTAGACTGTAAAATAATAATAAAGGGGTGTTTTTTTAAACCAGTACATTTGTGGTAATTTGTTAGAGCAGCAATAGGAAACTAATACAGTTAGTGTGAGTTAATTTTCCAGAATCTGATAACCTCTGAATGAACTAAAAATTAAATTTCTGAAAGATGAAACTAAGCCCTGGGCCTATGATAAACCCCTATGGTGTTCTCAATCTCTCTCTCTCTCTCTCTCTCTCTCTCTCCCATCATGATTATCCTCACAGCCTGAAAAAAAAAAGTAGAGATTCATTCTAGAATTGTATTCCTTACTTTGATTATTCAGATATGATAGAACACATCATTTCTGTAGAGTTTATGTATCTAATATCTTCAATTACCTATAACAGAAAAAAATGTCTAGAATTTTATAAACTGCCCAAATCAGATATAACACATTCCATATACTAAGTTTCTTCTATTTAACCCCTAGGAGAGTATCTCTGTGCCTACAGATGCTTATGTAAGCTCTAACAAGCTTAGCGATCTATTTGTCTTGCCCATCGTAAAATCTGAAGTCACAGATAAGAAAGAGGGTGAGGAATAAAATTGCTAAAAGGTTCAAAAATAACTGGGAAACATGGGGTTCATTATCATGAGCCTAAGTTATTGATATAGCATTAGATTGTAGTTTTTATAAAATCTTTAAGGCAGAGAAGTATCTTCCATAGCTTGTAGAGATAAATGTATGTTTTAGTGCTTAAATGGGCAAGATCTCTTAATAATTCACTTAATAGGAAGCCTCTCACTCCCTAACTATGCCAAATAAATGAACTGTTAAAATATTATTAAATTAATTCCATGTTAATTAGTAATACTGAGAAATTAGAATGCCTTTTATTCCCTTTTTTGAATTTCAAGAGTTATAATTCAAGAGACTAATTCCTAACACCAAAGTCAAGAACCTGCTCAATTCATCATCTCTTTCGTGATGTTGCCAACAGCCACACAGGGCATGATTTGAAAAAGCAGTGTCCTTGGCAAGATTTTACTCATCTTAAAAGTTGGGAAATTAGCCTGGCAAGCTCTATAAAAGAAGTCTGATCCTGCCCCTGGAAGAAGGAAGAAAGTTGTAACCAAAAGCAGTTCACTCCTCAGTTCTCACTTCCTGAGGCACTCCAAACGGTATGGGAGGCCCAAGATTAGGTCATCAAGATAGGATGCATATGTCAGATGTCATCTATAGTCAAATTTTAAAAAGTAACTTTAAAACTTTAGCCCTAAGCATAGACACCTTTTTTAAATGAAAGTGAAGCCAATTTACATGAACATACAGGTTTGCTATTGACCTAAGCTCTTTAAAACAAGAAAATGAAGTCATATTTTTGGTACATACCAGATCTCCACCACCCCCAGCCCCGAGTTTCCTCAGGCAAGCATTAAGTTCCGTGAACTGATTTGGTAATCATCACTTTGCATGTCATACAAACTAGTGCATTAGGTAAGTATTTAATATTCCCTGGGGACTCTGTTGGTGGAAGGAAGTGGGTGAGCAGGCACAGACCTAAACCAGAGTGAAAAGACCTGTCAGACAACATGCTGACTCTGCAGCTTGGCATTTCATCATCTAGTTTCTCATCTCTGGGCTCCAGATAGTATCTTACCGAACATCTCCAGTAAACCCCATTCTAGAAAAAAATGATAAATGTTTCCCAAGCTTCAAACTCAGAGGAGAATATGAGTGACAGTAATATATCAACCTGATGTGCAGGTACATGGGGGTTTTATTACATCCTTTCTAGCCAGGCTTAGTGACTCTCTACCATAATGTCATTCCCCAGGATGGCACCATAAAGCCCCTTACAGGTCTTCCTCTATGCAAATCTCTGGTCACTGAGAATATACCAGTGGATAATATCTGCATAGTCTTTGGCCTCAACTAGCAGATAAACTGAACAAGAAAAGATGAAACTACAATAAAATGTGAAATGTGCTCTGACAAGAATAATACAGGATCCCATGGGAGTGTTCAGAAGGTGTGGCATCTTATGTGAGCATAGAAAGGTAAGTGGTATTCATCAGCGGAAGGTGCCAGCTAGGGATGGAGATGCTACAGGAAGATGAAATCGCAGGAGCAGAGAGCTAGTGATGACGATGTGGATTAAGCACTGGAATAACTGAAAGGTTCAGGTCAGTTTCCCTTAGAGCCCATGTTAGAGCATTTAGAGTTGCTCCAAAGAACAACAAGGGTTGTAAGTGTGGCAGATATCCACAGGGTTGCATTCAGAAAGACACCTCCAGCTGTAGTACAGTGAACTGTGGAAAACCTGGGAGGAGAAGACCTATTAGAAGATGGAAGAATCTCTCCTAGAAGGCCCTCATAGCACCAGAGTGATAGGGAAACACACTCTAGTTAATATCCTGACTTGTTCTAAATTAGGTTCAGGGGTACCAGGAGTATCAATCCTGACACCCCCACAGGTCCAATACAGTGATAAATGCATTTTTTAACTGCATAATGATCATTTTTAAATGAACTTAAACATTTTTTTTAAAGTAGGACTTGAACTCTCCATCACTCTCTTTTTTTCCTAAAGTTGACCCAAGTTGCACATTTATCTTACCAGCATGGCCTCTGTGGGCATTTGAGTCTGTGAACCTATGAGATACAACATCAGACTTGTTTTTTACATTCAGTCTCTGAAATCATCATCATCCTTTTAGGCATTTGGGCCCCTATTATGGGAACAACTGTATCATATTCCAAGAAGGCACATGGAGTTCAGAGAAGTATAAAATATCATTCCTATCCTTATGGAGGGTTTGCCTTTTTAGGAAAATGTATAAAAAGATAATCAGCAAAGGATTTGAATAGACATTTCACCAATGAAGGTATACCTTGAAAACAGGTCCAATATTTCCCATTAGAGAAAAGCAAAGAAATACTACTATGATTCAGGAGGATCACTCAAGTCCAGGAGTTCGAGACCAGCCTGAGCACAAACATAGTAAGATCTCCTTCTCTACAAAAAATAGAAAAATTATCCAGGTGTGGTGGTGTAATCCCTACTATAATCCCAGCTACTTGGGAGAATAAAGCAGGCAGCTGGCTTGAACCTAGGAGTTTGAGGCTGCAGTGAGCTATGATGATGCCACTGCACTCTAGCCCAGGCAACAGAGTAAGATCCTATCTCAAAAAAGAAAAAAGAAAAAGCAAACCCACAAAACCACAATAAAATACCACTTTACACCCACCAGAACAGCTATAATAAAAAAAGCAAGAATAAATGTTGATGAGACGGATGTCAAGAAACTAAAGCTCTCACACATTGCTAATGGGACGTAAAAATGGTAAAGCCACCTTGAAAACAGTTTTGCCACTTCTTAAAAGTTAAACATGAAATTGCCATATGACCCAGCAACTCTTAGAAATTTATCCAAGAGAAATAAAAACATGTCCACATGAATGTGCATAGTAGCCCTATTCATAATGGTCATTTGTAAACAATCCAAATGACCATCAACTGGTGAATGGATAAACAATGTGATATGTCCATACAGTGGAATATTGCTGAGAAACATAAATGAAATATTAATACACACTACAACATGGAGGAACCTTAAAACCATAAGCTAAGTGAAAGAAGTCAGTCACAAAAGACCATGTAAGGTATGATTCCATTTATATGAAAAGTCCAGAGAAGGCAAGTCTATAGAGATAGAAAGTAAGTCATTGGTTGCCTGAGGCTGGGAAGAGGAACAGAGAGTGACTACAGATGGGCACACAGGATCTTTGGGGGAAAATAAAAATGTCTTAAAATTGCATTGTGCTAATGGATGCATAACTCTGCAAATTTACTAAAAGAACCCTTTAATTATATTCTTAAAATGAATTACTTTTGTGGAATATAAATTATACTTCAATAAAGCTATTTTTAAAAAGATAATCACATATTATGAGATATGATAAATGTCAAACCAATGGTAAAAGAAAATATATAAACGGTCTCCAAACTTTTAATATCGTATGATCATGTACCTTGCATTAAATCTATGTGTGTTCATCCTCTTTATATGTGCATGTATTTCTTTAGAAATGATAACATGAATTAAGGTACTAGTACCTTATATACAGTATTAAATAGGCCCCCAAAGCAAAACTGAAAGATTTCAAACTCATAAATAGATAATATTTGAATACAAAATTAATGGTTTGATTATTAGGTTTTTAAGAATAAAGGAATAAAGGAGTTCAAATCAGTGAACAAAGAGAGCTCAGGAGTAATAAACATGTGAATATGAGAAGCTGCCAGAATCAACTGGGGATTATGTTATGGACAGGACCACCCCTGGCATAATAAACCCTCACAACATTCATCAAATTGAAAGTCATGTTCAAAGAGATGCTGTGTTTGCATGATGAGCAATGGACATCAATCAAAATAAACCCAGCTGTTGCAAGGATGGTAAATATTCAGGAACATAGGACTGCAGACCCTGTGAATAATAAATGTCAAAAAGGAGAGCTCAAAAGAAAAGGACTGAGAAAGAACAATGGGAGGAAGGATTCTTATGAAGATGAAGCTTCCTAGACAAATGTGACCTGCATGGCCAGGGATGAATTTAATCACATCACACTGTCTAATCACCTGTTGTGACCAAAGAATTAACTGGCAAAAGGATTGTGCCAGATTTATGTGGAGTTATAACAACTATTAAAACTTTAAATGTTTGCTACATCCTTTGGTGTTTATCCTTAACCTCTTCCCCTGAGGTTTCACATGAGAAAAATAATGATCTCTGTTGGCTTTGATATTTACAATGCAATATATGCAGGGAGTTACAAACAATAAATGCATATAATCAATACAGAGAGTTTCTTATTAGTGAGTTATAAAAGACAGAGAAAGATAGATGGAACAGATCCCCAAGGGCCTTAGAAAAAAATTACCGAGTTCAGACTTTTTCTCTGTAGCCATCATAGGGGCCATTCAATGCTTTTTGAGCTCAGACAGGGCAATCTGAGCTAAGTGGTTTTTGGAAGGATTAACAGAGTGCCACACACAGCGTGGACAGGTGCGGGGAGAGATGAGAGGCTGTATTCTAACTGGTTAGAATTCAGACAGAACACTAAGCCAGTGTAGTCTGGAGTTAAGAGTCCTGACCAAGGCAGCGGCAATGAGAACAGAAGGAAGGGTACAGCAGAAAGTGAAGACTTTACAGATGGTTGACGGTGATGGAGGAGTTTGTAAATCTTGATGCCAAAAACTCTCCAACACCGGGCCAGAGGGCAAGTTCAACTGAAGTGCACACAGATAAGCTAATGCTCCACAGGATTTAGCTGGCCCAGATGTGTGGCCTGGGGGCTTTGGAGCAGCTTGGCGGTCCTCTTTCTTCCATGCAGTCCCATCTGTCCTGTAGTGTTTTCTTGCCTCTCAATAGCACTTCTACAGAGGCAGAGGAAAGTACTGAAGGACATGTCGCTAATTTTTTTTTAAGTGGTAAACAAAATCATCTAATATTGGAAAAAGGGACTTCCTCTCCATCTATGTTTGGGGAATTTTGTAAAAAAGACTTAAGTAAGAATTAAAAGAGCCATAAAATCCGTATCTAGTGACTTGAACTAGTGTGTTGTGCTTCACAATTGTCTTCAGCCACTCTGGAAGAAACAAGGCTATGTTCTTTTCAGGATTCTGATGTCTACATTTTCTGCTCTTGAATGAAAACTATAAGTGACTCAAATAGATATGATAATCCCTACATATTTTTTTTGAAAAGCAAATTTTTCGTTCATGTATTCTCATTGTCACTGTGGAATCACTCTGAATGACCCGTACTTGGAAATGTGTCTTACTGTTCCATTTTCTTACTTGAATACATAAAAATTCAAAGGTTTGGATTTTATTAGTGAACAAAACTGAGAAAACAAACATAAAGAAGGATGATATTTCCTATATTTCCTGGTAATAAAATTCAAACATTTAAGGTCAAATGTCTACCAGCTTTATTCTTCTACTTTCTAAACACCTAGGAATTTTCAGGTTGGTTAATGGTGACCCGTGACTCAGTCAAATTGTAGACCTTGGCTTGCTTCCTCTGAGTAGTCATAGTTGCCAGACATTTAGCTTCCTGTAGAGTCCGTGCTAAAGATCACAAAGTCACCTTCATCTTTCACTTCCCTTGTGGAACCCCCTCTTTGTGGGTTTTTTAAAAAAAAATCCTCTTGCACTAAAGATCAAGAGCAGAAGCCAATTCTTCTGGTTATTAATCAGAGCATCATTTAGTCTCACTGGTTTGGAGTAGACAAAGCATCCCTTTTTGGGCAATGTATGTCCTTCATTATCACAGGAGAATCGAACATTTGGTACATGACCAGATAATGTCAAAATTTGTTTAATGTTTTGTGATAACAATAAAATAGAAAATATTGTCATGTAAATCTTCATGTTATCAATATTCCAGGCTATTTCAAGACTGGAAATTAAACTCAAGCCTTGAAACTATCTTTCCCTATAGGAGAGTAAGCCATCTCTCTTCTTTTCTGAATATTCTCCTCTCTGATCTTGGCGAAAAATTTATGGGGTACCTCTTTCTGCTGGTACAGTCACCATATTACAGAGTGTCCCAAAAAATGGGAACATGGAAACTCTAAAAAGCCAGCCAATCCAAAACTGGATGAGTTCTGATGTTTTGCACTGAACTTTAGAGCGGCAATAAAGTCCAGGGTCCTTCCAAGCTGTAAATCTAACAGGAGACCTTTTGCCTAAAGCTGAGATTCCACAGGTAAACACGAACTATGACATGCACAAAAGGAGGTCCAAACCAAATCAAAACAAAAACTATATACCTATCTGGAAATAAGAATTGGATGAGTAATTTTAAAAAAACTTCCTTTACGATTTTGTAATCAGTCTGGCCCTTATATGAGTTTCCAGTCCAAATTTATACTACCTGTGTTATCTGAAACATCTCAACAAGAACTAGATTAAAGTAAGCCCAGCTTTAATTTTTACTTGTTATGAGCAGAAGCAAGATCCTGTCCTCTCCAGAGGATCTCAAGTACAAAAAAAAAACCTCAAAGAATTCCCACTAATAAATTTCCAAGGAAATGGACAGGTCTCATTTAAAATTCAGGCAACACAAAGAACAGACTTCTTGATGAGAATCAGCAAAAATAACAGGCAGCTGAAAGAAATATACAAAATTTTAGATATTAGAATAATTAGGCACAAACTATATTTGATAGTTCATAAAGGACTTTTTTCAAAGAAGCCTTAATATATGAGTAGGAAAGAGGAAAACTTTGAAAAGAAAACAGAACTTCTCGAAGTAAATAGTATAGTAACTGAAATTAAAACTTGATAAACATGAATATTTGATAATATTCAGGAATTATTGCTAATTAGTGTAATAGTGATATTCAAAGAAGTGTCTTTATGTAGGAGAGTTGCATGCTAAAGTGTTTATTAATTAAGGCTTATGACATCTGCAACTTATTTTCAAAAGGCTTTAAAAAAATGGGAAGATAGGTTGTTGGATGGATATAATGGGAAGAATAAAGAGATGGAGAGTTATACAGACAGATGGACAAGGAATGGCTGGACAGATGGATAGACAGATGGGTGGATAAAACAACAGAGAAATGTGAAGACTTAAATCTGGCTGGGTGGATATATAGGTGTTCATTGGACTATTCTTTCAGCTTTCCTGTATCTTTAGAATTTTTCATAAGAAAAGTTGCAAAAATAAAGATCATCTGTATAAATGGAACAAAGACTACCTTCTCAGTCCTAGAGTTCTTTTCCCTTCCTAAACTACCCATGCTTTCCCACCTTCTTTTCACCTGTTACTGCCTTCTTCTTCTCTTCCCTGACAGCAGGAAAGTCAAACGCAGTTTCTACCTTCTCAGTGGGCACGTTCAGAAAGCCACTGTCTATGGGGAGAACTGGGTTGTCTAAGATGAAACTTTTATTAATATTCATCCATGACTTTTATTAAAATGTAGACCTCCTTTTGTATTTGTTGTCATTTGAAATTTCCCTAATGTGTTTTCTTCTACCTTATTGCTGAGTCCAGACCTCAAGCCAATCTTCTCCCCCTTAGAAGAAAACACATGTGCCGTGTACACACACGTGAGCACACCCACACAAGTACACACACACACACGCTCGGTTCCCCCTTCCCTCCTCCTCCCACTGCACTGAGTCAAAGCCCACCTGGCCCTATTAGAATGGAATAGTGAGGTGTAGAACAGACCACACGAACACTCTAAGACTGTCTCCTTGGAAAGAAATTGAGAATTCATTCATTGACATCTCCCCAGGGAAAAGTGAAGTGAAATCGTGTCATTCTCAGACACTCACATAATTAAATTAATGTGAAATTAAAACCAAAATGAAATACTCCTCTTCACGTTAAAAGTAGTTCACTGGAGTAGTCCGTGTACAATCGGCTGCCTCTGCAGCACATTATTACGTGGTTTAAAAGATTAATTTGAACACAGATCACAGTTTCAGCAGTTATTATGCTAACATTAAGCAAATAAACATACTGCCTCAGAAAGCAGCTGATGGTTGCAGGGCAGAGGAAAGGAACAGAAACATCTTGTCTTGCCGCAGGCAGTACAATCGCGTCCATTTTCCCTGCTTCGGTTTGCAGTGTGCCTGTGAGTCTTTAATTCATGAAATATTAGGAAAGCATCCTTTTCAGGAAGTGAAAGCCTGAACTTGACAGACATATAATCTCATCTAGAATGACAACCAGCGAGGGCCTAAACCACAAATATTCATTTCAACAATTTGCAATAATCTACCATGCGCATGCCAAAGCATTCTAGACAGAACGAACAGTGGCAGGCTGGTCTTCTGCCTCATAGCATTTTCCTCTAAAAACAGACCCATAATCAAATGCTAAGAAAATATATGCCCTAAGCCCTGAAACAAAAAATGTGAATGCAAATGATGCCAGAGTAATGTTCTCTCTGGGCAGATATGTGTAAATCTCGTTTGCATATGGAAATCAAGATTGCTTTGCTTCTCTGCACAACATTATGCTAAAACAAAGGTTAACAATCTCTTTGACCCGGATCCACCAGCAGATAGGAGACTATCAGTGACAATGAATGACACAAGCTGGCCTCAGACAGGAGTGGAGAATACAGATAGAGGAGGAGGAGGCAGGAACAAAGGGTTTTCGAGCTGGGGTCAGCAAACTCTTTTTGTAAAGGGGCAGATAGAAGATATTTTTGGCTCTGTGGGCCATATGGTCTCTGTTGCAACTACCCCCTCTGCTATTG
This sequence comes from Mirza zaza, assembly GCA_008750895.1. Lineage (NCBI taxonomy): Eukaryota > Metazoa > Chordata > Mammalia > Primates > Cheirogaleidae > Mirza > Mirza zaza. Next base: position 30,949 of record VSMD01103362.1, on the reverse strand, counting down.
TGGTATAAAACCTGGCATAGACCATAGACAATCCGTAAATGGATGGGTGTGACCATGTTCCAATAAAACTATATTTATGGACAGACAGTGAAACCTAAATTTTAGATAATATTCACATCTCATGAACTACTGTTGACTTTTTTTTAACCACTTAAAATATGGAAACCATTCTTTGCTCACCAACTGTACAATATCAGGCTAGAAGCCAGACTTGACTTATGAGCCAGTTTGCAGACTTGATTTAGAGCATTGATTCTCGAACTTGAGCATGCATCAGTCACATGGAGGATAAGATAAAACGTAAAGCCTTGGGCCTCACCCCAGAGTTCCTGATCTGGTAGGACTGGGGTGAGCCTAACCACTTGCATTTCTTACAAGTTCCCAGGTGATATGCATGCTGTGGAGACCACAAAGGAGAACTGTGGTTTACAGACAAAGCAACAAGAAAGAGAAAGGAGAAAAGAAGTGCCCGTGTTGACCAGGATAGGTAAGCAATAATCATTTTGAGAAAGCCTATATAAATTTTGTGCAGAAATTAAGAGGCAGAAAATAATGAACATAATAAAGTTTCAATAATCAGTAAACATCATCTCTACCTCTGCCTAGAAGGGTAGATATCTCTTACCTTCAGATATCTCTTATATTCTTCAGATCTTTGCTCAATTGATACCTTCTCTGTGAGGCCAATTACCCAAGCACCTATTAACATCTGATCTGCCCCACTAGCCACACCTACTGCAGTCCTCCCTCATTTCTCAGCAGTTATCACCTCTAACACATGATGTAATTAACCTGGTTATTATGTTTATTGTTTATTGTCTTCCTCTCCCCTCCAATAGCTCCTAAATTCCTAGGTTATAAACTCCACTAAGTCAAGGAAAACAGATGAACATATCTAAATCCCAAGTGTTGAGAAACATCCCTAGTACTTTTATAAGCACTTAAATATTCTCTTTTTTATATTTCAAAATATGACAGGATCACTTAAATATTCTTGAACACATGAATGTAAACGCAATACCAATCTATTTGGGTTTAAATAAGAAACCATAGAAAGGGTGACATTTTCAAGAATTTAAATACAACTTTTTACTTGTTCATAGTGCATCTCAGAAACCACAGAAAGAAACTGAGGATGCTGCCAGGCACAGTGGCTCACACCTGTAATCCCAGCACTTGGGGAGGCTGAAGTGGGAGGATTAATTGAGGCCATGAGTTCAAGACCAGCCAGAGCAAGAGTGAGACTCCCCAACCCCTGTCTCTACAAAAAAAAAAAAAAAAAAAAACCAGAAAAATTAGCCTAGCATGGTGGTGTACACCTGTGGTTCCAGCTACTTGGGAAATGAGATAGGAAGATCTCTTGAGCCCAGGAGTTTGAGGTTGCAGTGAGCTATGTTGACACCACTGCACTCTAGCCCAGGCAACAGAGCAAGACCCTGTCTCGGAAAAAAAAAAAAAAAATCAAAAAATTAAGTGCATATTTGACCATATTTAGAAAAAAAAGAAAGAAAGAAAAGGAAGAAAGAAAGTGAGGATGCAGTCTTCTGTACATTTTATAATTTGGGGCTGCAAGTTTAGTCTCGAGCACCACAGTTGAGCATTAGAAAGAGCCTGGGCAACCCTATCATCCAACCACTTCCTGTTATAGAAGTTCATTGTCCTTAACTTTAATCCATCCAAAAATCCTAATTTCATGACCACTACTGTCTTAATCTGCTCAGGGCGACATAACAAAATACCATAGACTGGGTGGTTAACTCACAGAAATTCCTTTCTCATAGTTCTAGAGGCTGGAAGTCTAAGACCAGGGTGCCAGTGTGGTTGGGTTCTGTTGAGGACCCTCTTCCTGTCTTGCAGATGACCCAGATGACTGCCTTCCCCCTGTGTGCTCACAGGGCCTTTCCTAGGAATGAGTGAGCAGAGGGAGACAGAGCAAGCTCTATGGTGTCTCTTCTTACAAGGGCACTAATCCCATCATGAGGACCCCACCTTCGTGACCTCATCTAACCCTAATTACCTCCCCAAAGCTCCATCTCCAAATTGGCAGTTAGAGTTTCAATATCATTCAGGCCATAACAACCACCTTTTGTCTTCTCCCTCTTCTCCCTGTAGTCCCAACTCCATTAATTATTTAACAGTAGCAAGATTTACGATCTAGGGATCCCACCACTTTTCAATATACTTCTCCTTTCTGATGTCCTCATTTTTCTACCAATATAGCTTAAATTCCATGGTTATTCATTTCAAGTGTCCCCTTAAAAATACAATCTCAACCACCAGAATGCTCCCCCATCATCCTGTCAGGTGAGTGTTATTATTATAATATCTCCATTTGACAGGTAAGAAAATTGAAGTACAAGAAGAAGGTCCCAGCCCGATTCAAGCCCAGACTCCAGAGCCTCTGTGGCTTCTTGTTTTATTAACGTTTATCCACCTGGTCTTTTATGGCACTTGGTTCATTAGTGATTACACTAAAGAAGTTGTCTAACCTGTGCTGCTGCTCCAAGTGTGGCCCTAAGACTGTGCCTTTGGGGAACTGTTTGTCACCAGTCCTCGACAAGGTAAGTTGAGAAAAGAGATCCAGCCTTTAGAAACATAATTCAGCAGAGTAATTTTATGTCTGTTGGCTCTAGTAATAAAAACTGATGTTTCATTGTAATACATATTTTTATTTAATTTTTCTAGCAATTCATTTAATTGCATTTCATGGATATAACAGTCCAGGATGGATTTGAAATTAAAAAACAAACTAAACCATTCTGTTTCACAGATAATTTGAAAAGCACTAGTTTAAACAACTAAAAGAACATTTATTTATTCTGGTGTGTTCTGGATTCTACTTATATTAAAAGAGAAAACCTCTCCTTTGTGATTATTGGGTCTATGAGCCAATATGTTCAATGCAAATGAGACAAATAAATTTAATACAGAAAGTCAACCTAAAGTCTTTTGAAATAAAAAAGTATTCAATCTTTCCCAATTTGTTTTCCTAACTCCTCACATCCACCTTGTAGTAAGTCTTTTTCACCTGACTCTGTGAATTATTATCATTATGGAAATATTTTCCATCCCATGAAAAATAAGATTTTGACTTTTTTTTTTGTCTATTCTGCTATATATGCCATATTTTTTTTCTTGTTAAAACTTAAAACTACTACTTAGAACAAAGGAAAAGCATATGGTCTTGTCTTATAGTTTTGCTTGGATTGGAGCATTTCAGACCTGAGTATGCATCTTAATCACCTGAGGAAAGCTTATGAAAACACAGACTCCTGGGCCCCTGTCCCAAAGATTCTGATTCGGTAGGTCTGGGACAGCCCGTGAATTTGCCTACCTACAGAGTGCCCAGGTGGTGCTAATGCTGTAGATATGCCCACTATATTTTGAAGATCACCGATCTAGATAATACCAAAACCACAATTATTAAGATTACAAAATAATTACCAAGATTATTTTGTAAATTCAATCAAAATATTAATGCATTCCATCTTTGTATGGTAAATATTATTTAATATTATTTAACAATTGTAAAATGTTCTTAAACAGATTTGAATTAAAGCCCAAGACATTTGAGAAGAGTCGGATCTTGAAGACGACTCATGCCAATGCTAAACTTCACAGACTATTGAGCACATAGCATCTTGCACATTGTAGATGCTTCCTAAATGTTTGCAGAAAAGAAAGGAAGTCAGGAAGGACAGAGAGAGCATGAGACCTCTTCTGGTTCAAAAAAACAACTGTAATCTGGAGCTACTGATATTTGGGATCATACATATCTTAATCTATTCCATGTAAATAAAATGAAACCATACTTAGCCAAATACAGTTTGTCCCTAATTTGATCCTTTCTCCAGTTTGAAAATATTGCCAAGGATCTCCTCACATTGTTTAAGATATTACGAAACTCTCAGATCCCCCCTATAATTCCAGGCTTTCCTGTTCTTTATTCGCCCCCTTTCCATGCACGGTCCCAAGGAACACACCACACACCATCACCATCCTCTGTTTTGTCCAAGCTTGGTCCACAGGGTGCCTTTAAAACCAAACCAAACTACTACCAAGGGGCATTAACTTTTCCAAAAGTTACGCTTCTTTATCTTTGACCTACATACATATTATTTACACAAACACATTAAAATGTTCCCACCCCTGATGACAATGAGATTGTAAATTACCTGCAAGGAAGCATTGGCTAAGAAATGTAATAGCAAACTCTACCATTCTTTGATCTATGGCTCCCTTGGATTCCTGTTCATTCTGGTTAGTAATGAATGTGTTTTGTAAACTGATAAGGGAGTTTACCTCATTTGGTTGTTAACCTATCAGCTTCTGCAGAAATTGATGGGAACTCTTGGAAAAACAAAAACAACTCAAAGTTCTAAGGTACCATTATACCCCAAATGCCAGTTTATTTTAAAGGGATTTCTGGCGATCCGTTGCTTTATATATGGCAGTGGCCGTATATAAAGAATTGGGATGCTTGGATATTGAAAGAAATGAATTGTAACTTCTACTGTCTCATATTGTTTGGGCTACGTGGAACTGTTTTGTTATCCCCAGGAGAAACATTATTAAAAATAGTTTGCATCGCATAAGCATAAATAAATACACTCTTCCTTCAGAGTTGATTCCCCATGATGCAGAGGCATGAAAAAGCCTATTCATAGTGCCTTTTGTGCAGACATGCATGAGCATTTAGCCAAACGCATCTTTGGTTGGGACACCCATTATCAATCTCAGAGTAGTAAAATTCCAGGAAAAGTAAATTAATTTTCCTTCCATCTGGGCAACACTTAGGTAAATAATGAATGACTTGAAAGAGTTCATTTCCCTCCAAGTTCTGGCAATTAGTCCATGGGACTATGGAATTTTGTTGGGGAGGACTCTGTCGCTCAGGCTGGAGTGCAGTGCCGTCTTCATAACTCACTGTTGCCTCAAATTTACAGAATTCATTAAGTTGAAAATATCTCATTTACTCGGAAAGTTGGTGCAAACATTGTAAGTAGAGACTATTTAAGTGACCAGGTTTTCCACATAAACTGATGTAAAGTTCTCCTGGGAATTAATTTTCTCAGCAGTAACCTGACACCTTTTTTAAGGAACTCCCCTAATTCTGAGTGTTTCACCCCAATCTTGTGTGCTGCTTTCATATGCAATGTCAGCTTACAGTGTTGCTTGTTACCACTCAGCTCCTAATTGTTCGCCTCAATTCAACTGCAGGTAGGAAGGCTCTTGTCTTTCCATTGACAAGCTTCTCAAAGGAACATGATTAGAATAAACATGACTTCATGAAGTTTTTCATGTTTGGGGATTTTTCGCGGAGTTTGGGGTTTTTTTTCAGTTTCTTATTTTCTGAAATTGTCATGACTTCTGTTTGGTGTCATTCAGGTGACCCAATCTACTATTCTAGGGTCTTCCAACAATGTTTGAGGCAGTTTCATTTCGGAAGTTTCATATAGCTGATGAAACACTGAATACTAACCTGTTGTTAAGAGTGTAGTTTGGTCTCTAATTTAATCTCTGATAGAGGCATCCTCTCTCAATGGATGTCCTGAAGTCTTCTGAATTAACCTATTCATCAGTTTATTGTTATGGAATATCCAAGCTAGCAAGTAGGCATCTTTAATCTCTTTATTATTTGATAATATATAAAAATATTACCCAGTTAAATATTTTATCTTAAGCTATCTCAGACTTGTTATTCATCCAAGACCACTTTTACAATCTTTCAGCAAATCTTGCATGTCCAAGCAACTAAATAAACATTGAATTTATGCTAATATAGAGTCAACTTAATAGACCACCACCTACCAGCCATCTGTACCATACACCATCATTCTTCCTGACACCTGTGAATTACAAATTCAACCAGTGGTTGCAGCAACGAATCCAAGAGGTTACTTATTTATGTTTTACTGCCTATAAATTTTATAGAAAAGGAAATTGAGGCCTGGAGAATTTAACTAATTTACACAATGGAACAATAGTTGCAAGGATTATAATTGAGTCTTTGCTCTCATTCTACTTATTTGATCAAAGTGAGGAACCCTACCCAATATTCAGCCAGAGTGCATATAGGTGAGGGATGAGAGAGAATGGGAAGTGAATCCCAGTACCAGGGACAGAGGGAAAATATATATGTGTAAAAAGAATACATATATTATATACATATAGACATAATATATTATATATTATGTGTATATATGCATAATATAGATACATAATATATATTATGTAAATAAAATTGTAAATTGTATTTCATATATGTAAAAGGGATATATATAATTATAAATAATATGAAATAACATTTAAGATAAAATTAGCGTATGGAGAAAAATAATCATGCACATATCAAAAGAATACAGAAAGTGGAAGAAAATTACATTCTATACAAAACTAAGGCAGAAATGTTGCCAAAGGGAGAAAAAACTAAGAGGGAGAAATTGTTCATATATTGGTCACATTTACACAGTGGCCTTTAGATGTTTTTAAAAATTCAACCCCAATTTTATTTTCACTGCAAAACAGTATGTGTCCCAGAGTATGCCCTCAATAAATGTTTGTTGAATTGAATTTAAATTACTTTCGTTTGGCAAGATTACTTCTTTTCTATAGTGCTCGGAAGGAAAAATCATTAAATGGATTTTTATCCTGCCTTTCATAAATGTCTTCATAGCGATGCCCAGTTGATTTTTCCTTTGCAAGATTATTATGTTTTGCTTCTGTCTGTTGCAGCTGCCTTCCCTGCTCCTGTGCTAACACTGTAAGTAAGAAAGACCTGCCGAGTCCCTACTGTCAAACTTCAAAGATCTCAGCAAACACGTCAAGTGTCTTGAATCTAACCAGCTTCTTCAAGGAGTCAGCTGAACCCAGAGCTTTGTATGTTGTTGCTGTTGTTGTTTCATTTCAACCACCCCAGGCAGAAAAGAACAGAGTTCCAGAGTTTGCAAATGCCTTACCCATCATTAGAAACCAGAGAAATCTGTCTTTAGAACTCCAGTTGAAGAAATCATTGCAATCAGACCTTTTCAATGATGGGTGGGCTTAAAGATCCACTTAGGATCCTATACAGTCTTTAGAATTGTATTTAATACAGTGTCGGTTCTTGTAAAGTTTACATGAATAAATGGAACATGAACTCACCACTTTTCTAAGTAAGGATTGGTGTCTCAAAAGGCTTTGAATATGGCTTAGGACTCATTCTCGCCCACATTTCACAAAATCATGCTAAGCAAGAGAATTTTATGTTTGGAAGAAATTTTCTTAAGCTTTCTTCTTCTTTTGACCTGTCACATGATTAGGGTGGGGAAAGAGTAACTGACCTGACCTAGGATAGGTTTCTACTTCTTTAAATACACAGCATTCTCGTCCTTTGCCAAACATGTGCATAATAAGCAAAGTTTAGAATGGGTCAGAGAAACCATCTGGTCTCACCTTCTAAATTTACCAATGACAAATTTTAGGCCCAGAGAGATTAAAATCCTCTCCTGAGTAAAAGAGCCAGAATTAGAAATGAAATCTAATGGCTCCCAGATGGTTCTTTCTTCTTCTATAACATAGTGTTATTCTCCCACACCGTTGTGAACTTTCTGCTCACCTGTCTCATCTTTCTAACTAGATTATCATTAGTGTCGTTCCAAAACTACCTGAAGAGCATCATCTCTGTTCTAGTTGGAAGCAAAAGATAAATTAGAATACCTCCTCTATGTTTTTACAGTACCTGTGATAGTTAATTTTGTGTGTCAACTTGGCTGAGCCATAGGATGCCCTGAGAGCTGGTTGAAGATTATTTCTGGGTGCATCTGTGAGGATGTTTCCAGAAGAGATTTCCATATAAATCAGTAGACTGTGCAAAACAGATAGCCCTCCCCAGTGTGGTGGGCATCATCCAATTTTTTGAGGACCTGCATAGAACCAAAAAGGCGGAGGAAGATGGGATTTCCTCTCTGCCTGACTGCTTGAGCCACAGGACACTGCTCTCCTGCTCTCAGCACTCCTGGTCCTCAAACCTTCTAACTACACCTCCAGGTTTCCTGGGTCTCCAGCTGATAGACAGCTGATCCTGGTCTCCTCAGCCTCCATAATCATGTGAGCCAATATGTTATAATAAACCTCTTTTACATATATGTTCTGTTTCTCTGGACAACCCTGACTAATAGAGTACCTACGATGTTGAAAAAAATCAGGACTCAATATTCAGGTTCATCCATACATTCGTTTGCCAAATACATATTGAACACTTGTCCTGTGCAGGGCATTGTTTAAGGCACAACAGAAAATAAAAATATGAAAATGCCTGCTGTCATAGAAAGTATATGTAATTGAGAGAAAAGGAAGAAAAATTAATAACAAAAAATATATATCAGTTTGGGAAAAGTGCCACAAAGGCAAACAAAGGGTGAAAGGGACAAAAAGTGATGGGACACTGTTGCAGATGGCCCCGGAAGGTCTTTCCAAAGAGGTGACTTTTGAGCCAAGATCTGAAAAAATTGAGACCAACCCAACTTCTTATCTCATTCGCCCTGGGTCTGTCAGGCGTGCTGAGAGTTGGAAATGAAAGGTCGTGAGTTTAAGGAGTTATAAAAAATTAGACTCCTTTGATTTTATTCTACGTTTATTCCTTCTTTGTTATTATTATTGAGGTGAAATTCACATGACATTGAATTAATCATTTTAAAGTGTACAATTCTGTGGCATTTAGTATATTCACAATGTTTTCAACCACCACCTCTTTCTAGTTCTAGAACATTTGCATTACCCCAACAGAAAACCCTGTACCCATTAGCAGACATCCCCTATCCCAGCCCTTGGCAAACAGCAACATGTTTTCTGTTTCTGTAGATTTACCTATTCTGGATATTTAATGTAAATAGTAATATCATGCAATATGCGATCTTTTGTGTTGAGCTTTTTTCACTTAGCATAATGTTTTCAAAGTTCATCCACATTTTAGCAGGTATCAGTACTTCAATCATTTATGGCTGAATAATATTCCATTGCATGGATAGACCAAAAATTGCTTCTCGGTTCATCCACTGATGGACACTGGGTTGTTTCTACCTTTTGGCTATTGTGAATAATGCTCCTATGAAAAATTTGTGTATGAGTATTTGTTCGAGTACCTGTTTTCAAGTTTATTCTTTATAATGCCCCTTCTCAATTCAATTCTGAGTCTACTTACAAGCCATATTGGAAACTTTGAAAAATGTTTTAACTGACCACACAGTGATGAAGGATCAAATATATTTAAGCCCCTAAACAAGTCCCTGGTATATAAGAAGTCCTCAACAAATGGTAATTGTTATTATCAATAATAATCATTAACACAGTGCTAAATGGCATATAGCTGAATGCAAACTTTATAGAAAATTATTTAAATCTGGAAGGCAGGTGTGAGTGGGGACCAGTGTCTTATGGACAATGAAGCTTCTTACAACCTGCGCCCTAGAACTGTTCACCAACCTCATACACTTCCCAGCAGTGGGAGAAATAAGCTAGAAGTTTTTCTCAGCATTTGTGTCATTTATCTACCATATTAGAAAATAATTTCTAGCTCCCAAATTTGCCAGTGGACTTGCTCTGGGTTTTCCCCTGAAGTTACACAAACCTTGTTAAAAGCAAATAGAAAGAGATTGTTGTCTTTCTGATTGTGTAACTTGGCATTAAAGGAATCTCTAATTTATTTATTTAACACGCAACTGCTGACATCATCGCCTGAAGCAATATCAAGCCAGTCTGATCGCAGCTTGTTCGCCACCCAAAGTCAACAACGTTTAAATGAATTGTGACAACAAAAATTCCATTTTTATCTAGAGCCAAATATCGGCTCAAGTAATCACTCGGTGATCATTTGAAGTGTTTGGACATGAGGGATGAACTAGCTGGAGTTTAGGAGACCTTGCAATATTCCTAGTCCTGCTGTGACTTCTTTTGTGAATCCAAGAGCATACCCCAGGCATCATTCTACTTCCTAATTATATAGAGGTTATTTTTTCTGATCTTGTGTACTTCGCTGGAGTTTGCAAGACTTAGCCTGTATTTATGTTTACCTACTCCAGGTCAATTCACTCAAAATAGTTATGAGTTGTACAAGTCATTACTTAAGACCATATTTAGACTTCCAATGTCGAAAATGCCTATTTAAAAAAAGTTCTACTAAATTAATTTATTACACTAACAATCATGTTGGTGAGAGAGAATTGTGATAACTGGATTAACACTGGGATTTGATTTTCCTACCAAATGCCAATTTGATATTCTTACAGAAGAAGCAGTTTTAAGAGAGACATGATATCTTCCTTAACCAAACAAAGCATTTCTCTTTACAACAAACAAGATCATTATTGATGTATTTGCCATTAGAGCTCCTCCACTTGCAGAAACTAGTTCAAGCTCTGGTTTTAGACATGGGATAGCCTACGTTTTCAATATATCATTTTGTAGACAGATGGAAGCTTTTAGAAAATTCTCCCAAATGGTTAAAGAGAAACACAGAAATAAGAGATCTTCACTATCTCAAAACTGAGTGACCCAACTGAGTTATCTTCATAGCTTAGGTCAAATTCCAAACAAAACAAATACCATTATAAACAACATTTCTCTGCAAGAAAAATATTTCCCAACCTCGCAGCCTTGTTTATCTTGACTCCATACCCCATACCATGCAGACAAACAGGCAGTCTGCCATACTTTGACCCACGATGCTGCAATTTCCACCTTCAACTAGAAGGTCTTTAAGGGCAGGAATTTTCATCTCTGGTGCCTGGTGATGGTGTGATGCCAAGTGAAGACAGAAATGAGTGGGTGCTCAACTCACGTAAGCCGCTGAGCAAATAGGTTCAATATATACCCGCTTTCTAGAACTTGAAAACTCAAGGAACGAGTAGTTGCCAGCATTGCCAAGACTATCAAAAGTACTTTAATCTTTTATTTGCGAGTATTGAATTGGTGTTTCTGAAAAAAAAAAGACCAATCATTTTGTGAGAAAAAGCCATTTTCATTTATCTCAAACCTGCTCTACTGTCTGTCTGTCTTCTCCACTTAACAATAAATTGTTTCAGGGAAGAAACTACAGTAGTCCCCTCTTATCCAAGGTTTCACTTTCCAAGGTTTCAGTTACCTGTGGTCAACCACAGTCAGAAAACATTAAATGGAAAATTCCAAAAGTGAATATTAATACTTCTTAATTTTAAATTGCACACGATTCTGAGTGGCATGATCGAATCTCACACTGTCCTGTTCCGTCCCACCTGGGACATGAATCATCCCTTTGTCCTTCATCTCCACTGCCTGGGCTACCTGCTCCTTAGTCACTTAGCCATCCCGATGACCAGATTAAAAAAAAGCACAGCATATCCAGGCTTTGGTACCATCTGAGGGCTCAGGCATCCACTGGGAGTCCTGGCATGTATCCCAGGCTGATACGGGGGTACTATTCTATAGCTTATATATTTATACAATTGTACTGGCTAGCATAGTACCTAGTTCCATAGTAATTTCTGGAATTGCTCTGTTGTCGTTAAGCTGAATCTTTATGAAAATACTTATACATGAAATATTTATAAATGAGTAGGATGGAAGGTGGGCTCCACCATGAAAAGTAATTCCCTGTAGACTGCGAGTTTTGTACAAAGGGGACTAGGTCCTCTCTCGACTTTTGTTAAGGGCAGCCTCCCCCCCACCCCCAGCATAAGTGACATGACAGGAGATTTTGGCCACCTCAATTTAGGAAGATTGAAAGAAAGCCTTCCCCAAGTCCTGTCCCCATGGTGTCCAAATTCAGAATCATTATGTCCTGAATTGATTTTTCAATGGAATGGAGATTTTGTAATAGAATTCTAGTGCTTTCCCTGGAAATAAAAATTATTATATTTTCTTAAGTGCAAGAGGATCTGCTGGAAATCTCTCACCATAAGGTTAGGGTTTCTGAGTCAAAGGGTGTTGCCCGCTGACATGTTTTCTGATTCCAACCCACCCCTTCCCCCATTCTCAGGTTAGTATATCAGACCAATCTTAAGGCAGCCCGGCCCCCCTGGGCCTACTGAGGAAGGGAAAGGGCTACAGAGGAGAGCACAGGCCCATCCCACATCGGAGGCCCATCCCACATCGGAGGCCCATCCCACATCGGAGGCCCATCCCACATCAGAGGCCCATCCCACATCGGAGGCCCGGAGAAGGGAGAGAGGCTGTTTTGGGGGTGTGCTACTAGTAGTTTCTCCAAGATGAAAGGTTGGGTTTTCCAAAAGTTGTGGTATAGTAGAAAGAATACTGAGGGAGAAGGAAAAGAGAAAGTAAGGAAAGGAAGGAGGGAGGGCAGGAGGGAAGGATTTTGGTAGATCTGATTCTCACTGAACTCTTACAAGTCAAGCAAAGCAAGGGGTTTTATTTCCATTTTACTAATGAGGAAATTGAGTTTCAGAAAAGTTGTTTGATCCAAATCTCACAAAATAGTAAAGACCCAAACCCATGTTTTCTGAATTCTGCTCCTGCAGTCTTTCTGCTATGGATATTACATCTTTCTTTCTTCATCTTAATACTTAATTGTGCCAACTTAAAATTTTGGAGAATAATTTAGTGGCATACGGATGAGATGGCATGTATACACAACATTCCCTGTAGCATTGTCTGGGATCAAAAGATTGGAAGCTCCTCAACAAGAAAATGGTTAAACAAATCATACTACGTAGTCCCTAAAACCCATGGACAGTTTGGCATGCTCTGATATGGCCTGATCTCCAAGATATACTGTCATGTGCCAAATAACAGCCTGCACAGTATCTGCCTATGGCTCCCAAGGGCGAAGACCTCTCAACCAAAGGAGGAAAAGGAGTTTGCCCCCACTGTGCCTAGCTGGAATCTGCTACAGCTTTTTGCCTGACCTGCAACCCAGCCAGGCTTCCCTGCTATGAAAATCACTCCATGTCACTTGGGGAACAGCTCTGCAAGAGTCTGTGCTGTATCTCCGTAATGAGAAGCCCTCTGCACAGAGCTTCTACATCAGGCAATTTACTCCATGAAGATAGTGTAGGTTTATAACAAGAAAAGAGGACTCCTTAGCAAGAAGACCTCGCTGGAGACAAACAAATCAGAGTTATACGACAGAGCAGAGCAAAGTAAGCATAAAACACACCTTAGCAGAAACTATGGGGCCAGAGCAGAAGCCTCAGTATTTAAGAGGTGGCAGTGCCAGTGACAACATCAAGGCCGTGGCTCAAACTACCAATTGGCTGCTCAGCGAAAAGCTCAGCAAATTTGCCTTGGAGTAATGATGAATTTTTTGAAATACCCAAAGTTGCAAGGCTGGTGGAGAAGTGAAGATTCGAGGCCGAGAAGGGTCCAAGGAGAAGTGGTGACAGTATGTCAGCAGTGAACGCGGCCTCCCAGGAATGGCACTCCCAGGTGCCAGGCAGTGTGACTCATGGCAGCGGGAAGGCCCGGGTTTGACATCCAGGAATAAGGTGCTCTGGGTTCCTCCACCCTCCCCCAGTCCACACAGTTAAACTAGATTGGCATAAAGCCTATGCCACAAAGCCAGCTGAAAGCTGATGAAAGATCCCAAAATGATTTCTGCCTGCAAGTTTTATTACTCAAGACTAAATTTGGGGTTCTTAAGCACACATTAGAGGGGATAAAAGGAAGTTTTCATTGGCAGGGATGACTATGTGACTCTTCCAATGTTTACTGAAGCCAAGAACCTTTGCAAAGAGGTTCATATGAAATTGACAAATTCATATTTGCCAATTGAAACTGTTGATAATACATCATGTTTTACATGATAAATATATGCAATTGTATCTATTTTTAATATAAATAAATTTTAAAAAATAAACTTGATACACCAAACAAAAATGTCAATAAAATGTTTTTCAAAACCAACATAATGCATTCTGACTTTCCCATTTCCATGATTTGATTAAAATTCATATCTGATATACTGTGAACATGGCCATAATTACATTTTACTTAATCAGAATTCTATTCCTTCCATCCTAAATTTGCCCCAGGCTACATTATAATAGTTTAGAGAGGTTTACAATCACTGAAGAATACTAAGTAGAGCTTTATTTTGTTCTATTAATATTATGAATTCAAGTTTTTAAGAATAAATTATGTATAAGCTTTCCATCTCCCTAATGCACCATTTATAACTAGCATATATAATCCTTTTGAGAAATAAATTGCTGTCCAGGGTTATATTATTATCACATGCCATTATTATTATATAATATAATATTATACAAGAGTACTTTTTAAATCTAGCTTAAAGTCATGTCTTAATACACCTCTTTGTCCTTAACACATATTTGACTGGACCCAGGTGAGGAATGAGGGAGACTCAGAGCTGGGGTGCATTTCAAAGATAGGTAAGGCTGAGGTGACAGACCCAAATCTATAGGACAGATTTGTGCCACAAAGGGTTGTGTTTGGCTCACACATTTTTAAGTATTACATTAACTTGACATATAAAAGTTCAGAAATTTCACATAAAAATTCAAATTGGGTGCTTCCCTTGAGAAAAAAGTCTGGCAACTCCAGGCCTGCACTCGCTTATAGCAAAGCGTCCTGGGAAGGGGGCAGCAGGTGGCCCAGAGCAGTTTGCCACAGTCCCCAAGGGGCCCCACCTGGCTCCTGCAGACACCTGAGGTCACAGCCCCTGGGCTAGGGCTGCAGCAGCCTTAGGCAGTGGGGAGGTGGGGAGGGGCAGAGTCAGGGCTGGGGATTGGAGGAAGCTGGCGGGGAAGGCAGGGTCACAGGTGACAGTCAGTGCACCCATACGTTGTGTAAAGCACAGTGATGTTATAATCTGATGTAACAATTTGTTACAATTTGATGTGGCACCAGATTGTTCCACTTAATGTCCAAGACCGCTCGAGGCTTTGCCCAGGTATCTGCGGACCTGAAGCAGATCAAAGGAGGATCAGGAAGGCTCTCCTCATAACAGCATGACCCAGGAGAACAATCAGAGTCTGGTGCGTGAAGTGAAAAGAAACGGACCTGTGAATGGCCTTGAGCATAATTTAAGCTTTTCTTTGTGATTCGGTTATCTTTATACACATCAGATATTTTACTGTGCACCATGGCACAAGGGTGCTTCCGAGAGTTCCTTCGACATGTGGCATCTCTTGCCCATGCTGGACGGACTCAGGCTGGCTCTAAGGGTTCTGTCCACTGTTGAGAGCTATTCTGTCCCCTCTTCCTACAGACAACCATTCCTGTGTATCAGTTCCCGTCTTTCTCATCCATGCCCTTATTTACAGACAATTCCAGTCTCAGTGAGGGACTGAGAACTTCTGGAGAGCAGGGCCTAGGCTTCATGACAGGGACTTTTCTTTGCTTTTTGTTCCTGGTTTTCTTTCGCTTCTTTCTGAGTTCACATCTCATGAGTTTCGATAAGCCTGATCCCACCCCTACACTGTCGCCAGATTAGAAGGATACCAGAGCTGATGCAGTTAGAACCTTCATAAAATACACTTATATTTCTCTAGCAATTTTAAAAATCATTTGTATTTTTTTGTATTTCTTTAAAACAAAAAGCTAATTTTTACCATTGGAAATGTGCATGGCTGTAGCTAATAAAGTGCTTTGGTTCATAAATTTACGATTTTAACTCCAAATATCTACTTATGAAGGATTGCTTCCCCAATTTATGGGTGATCCAAGATAACAAATATATTTTCCTTAAGGGCTAGGCAACTGTATAATAAAAACCATTTTGGAAGGTCCAATCCTGTTTCCATTCCTAGTTCTACTCTGGTTTTATGGGAAAAATATAAATTGGTTGTTCCACAAACTACCATTAACATTGCAATACTTCTTAGACTCTGTCAGCGCAGGAGGGCAGAAAAGAAAGTGACTACAGCAAGGTCCCTGTTCCTGTATTGCACTAACTGTCAATCAATCCTTTGACATGATTGCTGACATATCATATTAATTGCACATACCTTCCATGTCTTCCTTTGCTTTCCATCTACTTACATGCAAACAAAGATATACAGTCCTGCTCTCCACCAATTGTCACTTGTCTGTCCACGTATAAAATTAATCTGAAGTGCATGTCTGAATCTGCAATGTCTCCATCCTATTTGTCTTTCCTCCTTCTGTCTCTAGTAAATATGGAGATATCAACCACGCCCTTATTTGATCCCATTATCTATAAATAATAGCCCCTCCCAAACCATATTAGTACTTCTCCAGGAATGTTGCTGTTTTAGAGGTCTGATTAACTAGACAAACAGGGCAGGGAAGTCCAGCCCATATTTCCAACACAAAAAGTAGATTTTTGTTCTAACTGATGATTTTTGCCAATGAAAATAGTGAATATAATTTATAAAGAGCAAAAGCATAATTTCTCAAGGCAGTAATTTGATGGCATCTTTCTTATTCTGGTGGTCGAACTTTTGGAAAATCTAGCCATCTTGAACACAGATATGAATGCGGAACTATGGCATCAGTATGGAAAAATCCAAAAGATTATTAAGTCAGGAAGTATGCCTGCTGTTGCACTCATCTTGCCAGCTGCTTGCTAAGCGTGCACCAAGCATGTTTATGCCCAGTGCTCATTGCTTTCCCCGTTGCAGTGATTCAAACAAGAGAAAAAATCACTTGCAAATAAAATGGCTATTCAATCAAGAATAAGAAAGGTTTTAAGCCAGATTTAAACTGAGACACTAGCCATAAATCCACAGAAAATCAGGATACTAGGAAACAGCAACAGAAAAACATTTAGATGCTGCCAAATATCCATTTGAGATCGAGATTTCCATATAGCAAAATAAATCAATAAATAAAGAGCAAAAATGTAAGCAGCGCTTACCAAAGGCCTGGCACAATTAACCCCGTTTATCCTCACAAGAATAAGATGGGGTAGGTACTACTCCATCTTTAGTACTACTAGTACTAAAACTAGTACTACTACTAGTTTTACAAGGGAGGCTGAGGGTAAGTAACTCAGCCAGGATTATCAGTGGTTAAACACAGAGCTAGACTCCAAACTCAGGTGAGTGAACCTCTGAGTCTGTTTTCAAAGCTATGTCATCTGTTTACCTGGTACCCAGGAGCAGGAGAGACAAATCATTACTTTTTACCTGATGGTGGGTTTTTTGCAAGGACTTTGAAATGTTAAAATATGGTATGTATTACTGTATTAGAGCTCCTCAGAGAAACGGAACCAATTGGAGATATTTACATATAAATATATATATTCTATTATGTATATGTATACACACACGTGCCATAGGATATATAAATGCGGTCATGCACCGCATAACAATGTTTTGGCCAATGACAGACTGCACATATAGTGACAGGTCCATAAGATTATAATGAAGCACATATAGAAACCTGACATATGGCCTTTGATGTGGCACTGCAAATCAAGCAGGGAAGGTGATTGATATTCAGTGACAGTGCTGAGACATTTGGTTTTCCATATGAAAAATATAAAAAAAATTATATATATAAATAAAAATATATATACCACCTAGGTTTATGTAAGTACACTCTGTGATGTTTGCACAAGGACAAAATGGCCTGACGATGCATTTTTCATAACGTATTCCCATGGTTAAGTGACGCATGACTATATATACATATACAGATATAGATATACATACATATACAGAAAGAGAGAGAGAAAGTTATTCTATAAATTGGCTCACATAATTATGGAGGCCAAGAAGTCCCATGATCTGCCATCTGCACGGTGGTTGAACCAGGAGAGCGAGTGGTGCAATTCAGCCCCAGTCCAAACGCTTGAGAACCAGGAGTGTGGATGTCGAAGGGCAGATGGTGGCTGTCTCAGCTAAAACAGAAGCAAATCCTTCCTCTGCTTCTGTGTTCTATCCAGGCCTTCAATGGATCCGGTGGTGCCCACCCACATTGGAGATGGCCCTCTGCTTTCCTCGGTGCACCAGTTCAAATGCTAACCTCTTCCAGAAACACTCACAGACAAACCCAGACATAGTGTTCTACCAGCTAGCTGGGTATCCTTTGGCCCAGTCAAGTTGACATACAAAATTAACCATCACAGGTAATTTTCTTAAACACACCCCTGGTCTTTTCTTCAAGACTTTGTATTTTATATTCAGACTAGTCTCCCTCCTGTAGACGAGAGGCAAGTATTTAGGACAGGCCTTAGCAACAGGCAAAAAAAGACAATCATCCTTGCAGTGGGATTTGAGGATGTCCAGTTCCCAAAAGTATCTCTCTCATTCAATGATTACTCTGCCTATAATTGCACCACAAGAAAAATTGTAGGAATTGTCACATACTCACGGTTTAACGGAAATGTGTCTTCAGATTGATTTCTCCCATCCCATTGTTTTACACAACGAAAGGCACTGGGATAATGGACAGTCATAGCAAAGATGGTGTTTTCATCACCTCTTCATCTCTTTGGTGAGGGAAGGATTCCAGCCCAAGAGTTATAAATATGGCCATAACGTTTTTTTAGGAAGTAAAAAGTATCTAAAATGCCAAATTGTTTTGGTAAGATGAGCTGTCCATGCCCAATGATAGTTCCATGATTAAACCTGTCTCACAAAACTTCTATTTTTCCTGAGCCTTAACACAGTAGATGATCAAACACATGTGCTCTGTAATCATTTCTAGAGATTGTTAATGATGTATGAAGAAGATGAGCTTTATGTCTCACAGAGATGAGAAATATGTGTCTCATGATTCTGAAAGCCCATCCAGAAATCAAGCAAAGAAATCTTCCCCCAAATTTCTATAACATCTTCATCTCAGAATTTTAGGGCATGGCTCTTCCCTTGGATGACGGCATTGTCAAACCCCAAAAGCACCAGCATCCACCTCCCTGGTGCCCATGTCTCATCTCAGGATGTTGTCAGGCAGAGTGGAATTCACTGTGATGGAAAAATAAGGCTGGGGGAGGTAGGCCCTTAAAGTGGGGAGCCTCAGAGCACCCCAACTCCTGCCAGTTCAGGGATACAGCCGAGTCTGGCAGCAAGACTCAGAGAATTTGGCATATTTTGTCAAGCCAAGGTGAGTGGTCCCAGTGGTCCCTTAAGTGGATGCTTAAGGCGGAATAACAATAACAGATTCATCTGTACAGGTAAGGATGGGGCAGGGGATCCTAGACAGGTGAGATTCAGAGGTTCTGTAGGCAGCCTCTGCAGAGACTGGACAACCTGTGTTGGCTGCTGGCTTCGATCCTGCCACTGGCAATGGGCTCAGGACCAGGACTCCTCATCTAGAAGAGAACAGAAAACATCTAGGTGGGGCCTCCATTCTGCAGGAGCACAGTTTAGGAGAACATAAGTTCTGGGATACTTTTCTGATCCTCTTACCCTAGGTGGGGTTGAAAGCCAGAGTAGGCCTCAGGACAAAGGCCACAGTGACATTATTAACTTCAGTGTTGAGCTAAGCCTTCCTAAGTCCTCAAACTCTCTGAGATCAGGAATGGTCTTCTATCTAGGGAGTGAAGATGAATCTTTGTGTGGGAATAAAGTCTTCCTAGAGGCAGATAGAGTGGGATTCATGAGGTGAGAACCTAGCAGGAGCCGTCCATGCAATGGATGGTGACAGTGTGCCCTCCCATTCTTACGTGGAACCAATCTTGTGAGGTCCAGTGACCCAGACTTCTAAATCTGGTGGGTTTTGTTCTGAATTCATAGTTCTTCTTTAAGGGCAGGGATTACATCAGAATTCTTCCCTTTGAAAAGATCAGTCCAGGATAAAGACTCACGCACGCCCCAGCATTCAGTAAGTTTTCCCTTGTGTGCCAGTCAAAGTTGTGCAGTCTTAATTTCAGCCTATTTCTATTTCAGTCCTGTGTGAACGTGGAGGAGAGGGGAGAGGGAATGATCAGGCATTCTTTGGGAAAAAGAAAAAAACAACAATAATGTACTTAAAGACAAAAAAACTACCCTTTATTTGTCTCTTTTGGGAGGCCAAGTCATACTGGCTCAATATTTCACCACTTCAGCCTAGCATCACTCAAATATACATAACAAAGTATATGGCCTGGAAATAATTTTTAAGTACCAGGCTGGAAGAAACTAGATACACACCTATGACATACATTTTCAAAAATAGATATCCTCCTATTCTATAGAATAATATTAATTATTTGAAGTCCTCTAAGACCTTGCTACCTAATGTGTGTGGCAAGGACCAGCAGCATGGACATCTCTTGGGAGCTTTTCAGAAATGCACAGCCTCCCAGCCCAGCCCAGACCTACCGAATCAGAATCCTCAACTTAACAGAGATCCGGATGACTCATGCATGTTAAGTTTGAGAAACACTCTAAGCTATATACATGTCCGTTTCCCTCCAGTGTATTCAACAATGGTGAAGAGCATTTGAAAATTACATTTATTTCTTATGCACAAAACTCTCCATCATAATTACCTTTAGTTATCTTCAAATGTAGTTGTTAATTGGTGAAGGTAAACATTCAGCAACTCATCTCTATCTCCACCCTCCACCACAACACCTCAAAAAGATGAAAATTTCTTTATCCTCTGCAAACCTATCATGAGAAACACAGCTGGAAAGAGGAACGGTGCAAGTAGCAGCCAGGTACTTTTCCTGAACCTACAGGTTCAGGAAAAGGTGTGGAGGACCAGGGAGAAGTCTAAAGGCAGAAGATACACTGGAGTAAGTTGAAAGCATTGAGAATCCATGTTAAATGCACATATAGTTGACTGTTCTGCTTTGCACGTCACAAAGATCTCTGATTTCTGAGCTTGTCTACTGACTGGGTGCTCAGGTGGGATTCCAGCTTCTGCAGTCAAGCTGCTAGTCCACAGGTGGTGTGCTCTGCTCTTGGGCCTGTGGGTTTTCAGACATCTGTCCTGTCTATGACTATTACCCCAAGACCTTGACCTTCCTGAGTCTTCAAATACAACACAAGACTCTCTTCTAAACCTTCCATAAACCCAAAATGCTTTTAAGAAACAACATAGAGACAGTGTCTAAGATACAAAAAAAGAGGGACAAAATTCAAATTAAAAGGATCTTTAGGCTCAACACAAACAAAATTCAGCAACACTTTGGCCTCCTCTTGCATTCAAGAGTGGCTGTAGCTGATGCAAAACCTCTCATTAGTATGAATTTGAACCTGCTTCAGAGAATCCAATGATAGGGAAGGAAAATCTATGGGAAGAATTCCGATTCAAATGTCAGAGTGACTTTGTGTGAGTCAGCCTGAGCTACGGAGTAGAGATGGTGAGGCAGGCATAAATATCCAGCCAACAAAATGGCGGTCTTCAGAAAAAGGAACTATGATCAAATCTAGCCAACTGAGAGTTATATAGACCACTGATAGTTTGAAATATTTACTGAGCATGAAGCAACGTTCAAGGCACCAGGAATAAGAAAAAGAGGGGTGTCTCTGCCTGCAAGTCACTCATAGCCCAGTGGGGGAGACCCACCTGCTTCTGGGTCACTACTAGTTAAGTGGCCAGGTGCTACAGGAACATGGAGTGGTTTGCTTCAGCCCTCCTGAGCCAGGAAGTGCCCCAGATGGCTAACTGCCAGAGAATGAGTAGAAACTCGCAGACACTCGCTGGGCGGTCCTGGGGTGGTGAAGGCAGGAACACTCAGAGGTGGGGATTATGAAGGAAAAGAATTCCAGGCATGTTCAAAGACACAGCAGTGAGGATCTGGTCGATTTGAAAATGTCCAGTGTGGCCGGAGTTTAGGGAGCACATAGGGATATGGGGGGAGACGGGGCTGCATGTTTTCTTTAGTCTCTTGCTAGGTCTCAGGTCCTGTGCTTTATAGCAATTGTGTCATTTGATCATTATGACAATCCCGTGAGTTGAATCAGATTATCATTCCCATTTCAGAGATAAGGAGCATATAGAGCACAGAGGCTCAGAAACTTGCCCAAGGTCACTGGGCTCGTAAGGTCTCAGAGCCAATCTGCAGACCGGGGAGGCCAGTAGCATCTCCTCCGTGCAAGTGTGAGAGAAGGAGGGCCAAGGAACATAAAGGCATGAGAAGTCCTCAAAGAGACCTGAGGGGTGGAACCGTGCACACTCGGCCCTCTGTACAGGAGGCTCATTTGTGCTGGTTCGAGGGCCAATCTATTAGTTCTACTGAGGCAAAGTGGAGGATATCTTAGAGAAAATGAAGGGCTTCCTTCTTTCCACTCATTAAGATAGCATCAACCTCCAAGAAGTTATCCTCCAGAGCTGTGCAGGGGCAGAATTCCTCACCCTACCCAGAAGTTTAGGGGGACCTCAGCCCAGGTCTTGTGACTCAAGACCTTTGGCCATTTGGCCCAGGGCACACGTTGTTCTCCCAGGCACTGCTAAAGGCAACACGTCCCCTATCAATCTCCAACACCATCACTCAGCACGTGAGTGTGAGCTGCCATAAGCAACCTTTGGCTGCAACACCAGCCTCCCTGTAAGTATTGTGTATTTCCTTGCCCCAGACTTGGCCGAGCTCTCCCCCACCTCCTGAACGCTGCCACTCTGCCCTCTGAAACCACTGTCTCATCCCAGGCAAACCCCTTTTCACCCTCAACCTTCAGTATGACCATCCTTCACCTCCTTGCCTTCACTGAAGGCCCTGAGGATGTCACTCCCCCACCAGCCCTCTCGAATGAGGCTGGTGCACTCCTTGCTTCCTACTGTCACTTCCAAAAGTCTATTCTACAACTTTCTTGTTAAAAAAGAAACAAAAACAAAACAGCAACCACACAAAGTTGGCTTTAAGGCTTCAGCCCTTTGGCCAGACTGTCCTCTTCTCCCCACTGTCGTTGTGGACTCTGGGTCACTCTCTGTCTTTCTGAAAGTCCTGGCTACCAGCCACCCGGGTGGCACTGCCCGTCACATGGACAATGTATCCCATGTCCCGGCCTCTCAGCATCTCAACCTTCTCTTATTTAATAGCCCCCCACGCCACCTCAGCTACCTTCTTCCTCAGTCACCAGAGAAATTGTCACCACCCAAAGCTTCTCCATCTCCAAAATTTCCAATTCAAGGGCCCTGTTCTAATTCCCCAAGGTGCTTGTTCAGCTACTCCTACCACAACTTTGGCTCGGGTTCACCAGCACACTTTGTCACTGATGGCTTCACTTCCTCCCAGACCATCAATCTCTCTCTTCTTACTTCTCTCTCTATCTTGCCGCCAACCTATGGCCACCATTTCAACCACACTCTTGC
Source organism: Mirza zaza (assembly GCA_008750895.1). Lineage (NCBI taxonomy): Eukaryota > Metazoa > Chordata > Mammalia > Primates > Cheirogaleidae > Mirza > Mirza zaza. Next base: position 7,807 of record VSMD01103362.1, on the reverse strand, counting down.
CAATTTCCTGAACTCTCTTGCCCCTCGCTTGCCCACATGCACCTAGGAAAAATCTCAACCCTGGAGTTTCCCACACTATGCTCTTTTTATGTATCTGCACACAAGCAGGCAGAGGACGCTGGGAAGGTCTCACAGCAGAGGAGTGTTACCCGTCACTCATAGCCAGCAATCTCTGACGAGCCCTCAAGGCATCTTCCATGTTTGGGAGCAGCTTTTCCTCCATCCTCAAATCTCCCAACGAGCCACCTGGTCAGCACTCCAATTGTCCCCCTCAGTGATGGTGAGTCATCCTGCCTCTTATTTCATGCAGAAAATTAAAGCCACCATTGTGATACTCCCTTCATTTCTCCCTAACAAACATGCAGAACTGCGCACACCAGCACCCCTCCTGTTCTTCCTTCCGGTTGTATTTAATGAAGTATCTCATCTCTTCTTCAAGAGTCATCATTCTACCTGAGCTTTGGATCCTGTCTGCTCATTAAAAACCTCAAATAACCACTTCTGTGGCTTTTACCACCCAAATAGCAGCTTCATCAGGCTGGTTTTACCCACTGGTCTTGTCTGACCCCTCTGTCACCCAAGCTATCCTCATGTCTCAGTCTCTTGACTGCAAAGAACTTCCCTATTAGTCTCCCAGTCCACCCTGAACCCTCATCTGTTCACTGTACTGAATCAGAATGAACTATTCTTTCCTCCCCAAATGCACCTTCAGTTTGCCTCCTCCCTCCTGTGGCTTCTAATTATCCTTAGGTGAAGACCAGCGTCCTCACCACGGCCTGCAAAGGCCTGGGTGCTCACACCTCAGTGACATGTCCATACTTACCTTTTCCAACTTTCCTTTTTCCCTGTGAATTTCAACTACTGTGGTACCTTTCAGGTCCTCAGGTGTTCCTCATTCCCTCAGCACACAGGCCCTTTGTTCACGCTGTTCCCTCTGCCTGGAACACTTTTCCCTCTCTCTCCCCAACCTGTTCCTAGTCAGGGTTATGGTCCTTCGTGGAACTGGTTTACTCTCCTTCTTGCAGTACATAACTCAGATTTATGAATTATACATTGTTGGGTGATTGTTTCTGTAATTGTTGAATTCTCTACCGTTGACTTACTCATTCCTTCACGTAAGATTTATTGACTCTCTACTCTGTCCTAGACACTGGAGATACCACATTGAACAAAAAAGACAAAAAGCTCTATCCTGTGGAGCTTATAGACTAGTGGAGGGAGACACAGAATAAACAAATTATTTAAGAAAAAGGGACTGGGTGAGGTGGCTCACTCCTGTAATCCCAGCACTTTGGGAGAACAAGGGGGAAGCATCGCATGAGACCAGGAGTTTAAGACCAGCCTGGGAAACACAACAAAACCTTGTCTCTACAGAAAAGTAGAAAGATTAGCTTAGGTGTGGTGGCGTGTGCCTGCAATCCCAGCTATTAGAGAGGCTGAGACAGGAGGCTCACTTGAGGCCAGGAATAGAGGTTGTAGTGAACTGTGATCTGGCTGTGCTCCAGCCTGGGCAACAGGCTGTCTCCCTCAAAACTGTCTCCCTCAAAAAAAAAAAAAGAAAAAGAAAAAGAAAAAGGTACCATATCTTGATGGTTAACATCATCAGGGACCCGGGAGGAGGAGGGCAAGGTGTAGGTGTGATAAGGGGTTGGATGGTGAGTTGCAATTTTAAATAAGATGGTCAGGGATCACCTCATGAGAATGTGACATTTTAGCAAAGTCATGAGGGAAGTGAGGGGAATTGGAAAAGCCCCAGCAAGCACGAAGGCCCGAAGGCAGCAAAATGCCTGGGGAGTTCATACGGGAGGACCTGCCAGGGGCCGGCCCATTGTGGTTGAGCAGAGGGAAAGGAAGAAGCTGGGGTCAGAGATGGTGGAGGAGAGGGGGGAAGGGGGCTCTGTGGGGACCCTGTGGGCAGGACCAGCTTCATGGGCACGTGGCCTGGGCAGTCATGAAGGACTCGCACTCAGAAGAGTCCGACGCTGACTCTAATCCTCTGCTCTCTTGGAATTCTTAAAAGGATTTGAGGGAGACCCAGCAAATTTTACAGCCAGTCCTGCCTGTAGGATCTAGTGGGCCACGCTCCCTCTGCCAGGTCTAGTCTAGTGAAGATCTTGGCTCTTGTTTTGAGTGACACAGAGAGCCAGTTGAAGGTTTTGAGCCAAGGAGCGACATGGTCACACTTACACTTCACCAAGGTGGTTCTGGCTGCTCTAAGGAGAAGAGTGTAAGGGTGAGATTGGACGAGTTGGCGAGAAGGCTCTCGCAGCAATCAGAGTAAGAGACTCGCGGTGGCTCAGGCCAGGTGGCAAGAGTGAGTGGTTGGATTCTAGTCATGGTGGACATGTGGAGTCAACGAAATTTCCTCACATGTGGACTATCAAATATTAGAAAAGGAGATGAGTCAAGGGTGGAATCAATGATTTGGTGTGAGTGTCTGGAAGACGAAGTTACCATTCGGTGAGCTGTGGAAGGCTGAAGGAACAGGGGTGGGGGAAAATCAGTTCACTTTTGGATGTGTTACCTTTGAGATGCCTGTGAGTCATTCAAGTGGGGGAGGAGGGTCCAGAGGCAAGTTGCATTTTGTAATCCAGAGTTGAGGGGTGAGTTTGGGGCTCTGGATTTTTTTTGTTGTTGTAGTTTCATTTTTTTATATATATATAGATAGATAGATCAATTATAGTTCTTTGTATTTATGGGGTACAAAGTGATGTTATGCTTTTTAAAGACAATATGGAATGATTAAACCAAGCTAATTAACCTATCCATCACCTCAAATATTTGACATGTTTTGTGATGAGAATATGAGATTTATTCTTTTAGCTACATTGAAATGTAAAGTACTCAATTATTAGCTATATTCACCACTCTGTGAAATAGATCTCAAACAAAATCAAACTTATTACTTTTATCTAACTGAGGCTTTGTATCCTTTGATTATCATCTCTTCCTTCCCCCTCCCCACAGCCTCGGGTCACCACTATTCTACTCTCTGCTTCTGAGTTCAATCGTCTAAGACTCCACATATGAGTGAGAACATGCAGTGCTCGTATTTCTGTGTTTGGTTTACTTCATTTAGCATAATGTCTTCCAATTCCACCCATGTTGTCACAAATGACAGAATTTCTTCCTTTTTTAAGGTTGAATAGTATTCCGTTGTGGATATACACCATGTTTTCTTTATCCATTTATCTTCTGGTGGACACTTGGGTTGATTCCATAAGTTAGCCACAGGGAGCATGGGCATGCAGATATCTCTTCCACATACTGATTTCAAATTTTTTAGCTAAATACCCAGAAGTGGGATAGTTGAATCATATGGTAATACTATTTTTAGTTTTCTGAAGAACCTCCATAAAGTTTTCTATAATGGCTGTACCAATTTATATTTCCACCAACAATGTGCAAAGGTTCCCTTTTCTCTACATCCTCATCAATACTTGTTAATATCTTTTGCCATTCTAGTAGAGGCGAGGTGATATCTCATTGTGATTTTAATTTGCATCTCTCCAATGGGCTCTGTTTTTATGCTCATTATATTCCTACCATTTGTGGGACTATAATGCCTGGAAGATAGTAGCTGCTTAATAACTAATTGGTGAATGAATGAAGCAGTGTAGAACACACTAGGAGAGTTGACATATAGGAGAAATATTATACATACAGAATGAATAAAGACCAAACCATTAAGTTAATCCATAAAATCAGATTTTTCCTTTAAGAGAAATTGCTCACAAAAATCAGGGTGAGAGAAAAGAGTGACAACCAAAATCTCTCTTATTGTGACTTGTTCCAGAAGGAAATGCACATCACAGTTGTGCATATATTTAACCAACGCTTATGTACTAGGCTTCGTGCTAAATGTAACCTTCTATCCTCCCCGCAACCCCTAAGGCAGATATATCCTCCAGTTCCTTAATAAGCACATCTGAGGCTCTGAGAAATTAAATCTGTCCACAGGTCACAAAGGCAACTAGATAATAAAGGTGGGGTTTTAATTACTTTACCTCCCATATACAAGGGCAATTTGTTCTTCCCCCTTGATTCACATTTTAGTTGTCTCTGCAATCCAATTTGAGTATTTTTGGAAAAACCATCTTGGATTTTGACTTCTACACCCCCAAAATGGTTTCCATACATTTGTGTATTTTATTTTTCTTCTACAAATTAGGTTGTCCTCTGTAGGAAAATTTGTGTCTCAATCCCATGGTCTTTGTCACTGTATTCCCAAGAAAACATTAAGAAATGTCTTCCTGTTGCATATTCCTTTACAACTGAAGTAGAGACAGGTCGGAGCTTATGATCCCAGATTTTGTTAGGAATTGAAGCTCTGCTGGAACAGCTGCGGTTCACCCGGTGTATATCATGAGCCAGTTACTTCCAGGTCTTACTGAAAATACAGCAACTCTGTTGTTGTTATTATTTGCCTTTTTTCTAATGAGGTAAATAAACCTCAGCTATATTAAGTAATTTACTTAAAATTAGAGAACGATTTATGAAACCCAGATTCTAACTCAAGTCCCTTTGATCCAAATCTTATAAAAGATACTCTATCCCAGTGGATTCCCAAAGATGGGCTTTGTGAAACTCTTGCCCCACCCATATATACCTTCCAAAAGAACTACTGAATCAGGGGAAATCAACCAGGATGGAGGGGCAAAACCCAGCCAGTGTGTCATCAATGTGCTTATCAGTTAGTTCCATCACAGAGGTGTGAATATGTGTGTATTATATGGAAAAAAAATGAAAGCAATGAGAAGTTATGAAATAAAAAGAATGTCAGGGAATGAAGCCACATTAAATTTCTTATTTCAAAACTATTGTATTAAACAAAATTGGGTGGAACAAAATTAATGTAACTGAGATATAAAATATTAATAATAATAATAATTTAATAATATCAAAATGGATTAATTATGTGATTGGCAAAGACCTAGACATAAAATTATATAATACATAGTGTTCTTAGAATGATCTATCATATAGCAGACACTCATTATTTATTGAATGAATCAGGAAATAATTCTCAGTATATATGGACATTTAATATATGACAAGGCTGTATTTCGATTTAGTTGGAAAAGGTTGAATTATTGAATAAACACTGGCATAACTGTCTATCTACCTGGAAAAAAAAAGAACTACTGAATCAGGATCACAGTTTGGGGGCTGAAATCTCTTTATTTCGATATCCAAGAAAATTCTTATGTAGCCCTGGGGGCTAGAATCTCCTTATTTCGATATCCAAGAAAATTCTTATGTAGCCAGGCTATGTGGCATTTAGGAACTGCTGCTCTGCCTTCTGACACATAGCTCAGAGCTTTTTGTGGTAAAACTTTCTTTCTTTTTTTCTTTTTTTTTTTTATCAGACAGGGTCTCTCAGACTGGCAGGCACGATCACAGCTCACTGCAGCTTGGAACTCCTGGGCTCAAAGGATCCTCCGGCCTCACCCTCCCTAGTGGCTGGGAGTACAAGCATGGCCACCATGCTTGGTTCATTTTTTTTTTTTTTTCACTTTTTGTAGAGATGAGGTCTCGTTTGCTATGTTGCCAAGGATAATCTCAAACTCCTGACCTCAAGCAGTCCTCCCACCTTGGTTTCCCAAAGTGCTGGAATTATAGGCGTGAGCCACTGCATTTGGCCAAGATTCTCTTTTAATAAGCACTACATCAAGGCTATTTCAAATTACCTTAGATCCTAAACATATTCTCTCTTAATCTCCTTGTTAATCTTAAAGATAAATTGGGGGGAGTGGGGAGGATGACAAATAAAGTGCAGATAAGTTCTAAGTAAATTATATTTGTTCTTCCTGAACAAATGAAGAATGAGAATTATGCAAATTATGCAAAATAAACCAGTACACATAAAATCTGCTTAAGAACTACACACTTAAGGTATATGAAATTTTTCTGGTATTATTCTATGAATAGTTCTGGTCCAATCTAAGCATTTGCCTCAGTGGAATGAAGGAAGGAAGGAAGGAAGGAAGGAAGGAAGGAAGGAAGGAAGGAAGGAAGGAAGGCAGGCTTATCGCTATAGAAATTAATTAGATAACTACAGCAATAAAAAAGAAGTAGGGAACTTGATGGGAAAGACAAAATGTAGAGCAAACAGAATATAGAATAGAGGAAATAAATAAAAGACAAAAGAGTTACAATGAAGTTCTGACTAGCATCAGAAATGTAAGCAACCTTTTTCATATACCCTAAATAGTTTGCCTTCTAATTGTGTTGGTTTGGTTTGGTTGTTTTCACTATTGTGTGTTTGTATGTGTGCGTCTTATTTTGAAAAGGTACAATTTGCTCTGAATGTCAAGGCAATTTCAGCTCCTGAAAGACATGGCAGCTGAACAGATAGCAAGCAAAATATAGTCTCTATCCTTCTCAGCTCAAGCTCAAAAATAAAAAAAAAAAGGAAAGGAAAAGGGAAAAAGCTACCCTCTGGGGAATTTGCATACTAGTCAGACTTGGGTGAGCTGCAGTGGGTGGTTCCGGCTGAGCGTCAGCTCTATTCTTAGATGTCTGCGCTGAGGCAGAGTCGGACGGAAATTGTTCACTGCTGCTGTAGGACCTTATAGTCATTTCTTTTAATGGGGTTCAACTGTCAGATCAAATTTCTCAAACCTGTGTAAAAGGCTCTTATAATTAGACGTGTCATCTCTTCTTTTCATGGCAAAACTCAAAACTGGGCTGTTTCTGTCAGTGAAGTACTGAAATGTAGTCTTCTTCTTCCATTAAGAGGATTGCTTTCTTTTTACAGGGAGGGCTGGGGGATTTTATTTTTTCTCCATTTCTCTTCCCTACTCCTTTTGTTAACAAAAGTGTATGACAAGTCAACACTTTTCTTCAAGGTAAAACAGGTGCCTATTTTTCTTTGAGTAATAACACTATGTGCCTGACTTTCTGTTTGTGCGGCTCTTAAATACAATCCAATCGACAGTAGAGATTAATTCATTCAATGACAAGCCAAGAGTCTTTGGTGCCTATTCAAACATATTTTCTACTTGAATAAATTCATAGCTTGAAAAGCCAAAAGACAGGGAGGTTGCCAGTAAGAAGCCTTTCTTTCTAGTGTTTGGAACTCAATCTTTAAGATCATTTTTAAAATATTTATCAGAACATATATGTTAAGTTTTACAAAATAGATTTCTTTTTAAGTTTTAGTATAAGATTCTACACAAAAGGTTTCAGGGAAGCCTGTAGACTAACAATGTTTTCTGTTTATTATCTAAAGTTCTGCTTCAGAATTAGTGAGACATATGTAAAAATTATATTTAGGATGAGAATTCCCCCAAACAGCATTATTTTTGAGACCCTTTGACTCTTAGTCTTTTAAACCCTGGACTATATAAGCAAAAATCATACTTAAAGAAAGCAAATATAAGTGGTCACTAAATGATTCTAAATCAGTGCTAACTCATGATTTTGTTGTTTAACATTGTAACATATTGACATGATGGAGTTAAAATAAGAGAAATGGTCGTTGCACAAGGACAATTATTTTATAAATGAATGATATTAAATGTGAATTTTCCCAGACCTGGAAGGAAACTCAGGGAAAAAATAAAACTACCTTCAAAGATAACACAATGAAGAATAAATGTGATTGATGTTTGGACGTTGGGAAAATAAACATGAAGGTCAAGTGTACATGAGATAGACAGATATGATATTTTTGTTTTTCTACCTCAATATGTACAGTTGCACTAAGAGTATTTTTCTTAAAGATCATAGTTCTTTTTCAAAAAGATATTCTCTCTAGGAATTTTCTTAAATGTGTATGTAAATGGAAGCATACAGCTTCAGA